>JARYHS010013630.1:84614325-84867569 GCA_031002005.1 Vandiemenella viatica
GAAACGCTGTGTACAGAGCAGACCCAGTCAGTAGCCGGTAACTGTTAATGATGATGATAATGGATTCCGAACACAGACTGTTGAAACATTCATACGAAAAAATTTCGTGGTGTGTGTTTGCTGTTTACAATTTCTATACTTTATATAAAAATTTAATTAAATTGCTATGGAGCGCATGCTTCGGTGGTAATTTACCTACACGCCCATCTTCCACCTTTCCTGCACTCACCTACATTTGCCCTCTGCAAATTTTAGCTTTAAATTCTTTAATCGTTTTTGGTAAATTTACTCATTATTTTCTTTGTAACTTATTCCGATTCTGATTCATTTATCAAAAAAAGAGAATCTTCCTAAACCGTTGTGCCTGAAATCGATGCCAGTTTTGTGGTCAGGTCATTTTTTCCCTTCCATGCATTAAGTTTACTTTTAATTCTTTTACCAATATCTTTACATGCCTCATCACCAATATACGACTTGTACACTCGTGACCCTCTTCACCCTTTCTGCGGTAATTTCCAGAAACAAATCTAACAGCCCTTTCTTGCATCCTCTCCAAATCCTGTATTTGATACGCAAAATGTGTGTTCCATATTACGCTACCATATTTAAGCAATGGCTGACCAAAGTTTTGTAACCAATTCCTTTAATTCTCCATACATCCCCTCAACACTCACTCCAACAAGTGCAGAATTTTGAAAGCTTTTCCTGCTACATGACCAATCTGTCCTGCCAGTTAAGCTTGTTATCAAATGTAAAGCCAAACAATTTTTTCCCCATCTTACAATCGTAATCATACTTTAGCTTTTTATTGTGTATTTAATAAATTGACTCTTCTTTCATTTATCTTCATCCCATTTTAAACACCAAACTGATATCCTGTCCAGATCACCCTGCAGCTGTTTACAGTCCTCTACCGTTTTGATCCTTTTATACAGCATATATAATCTGCAAACAATCTAATTTCTGATAGTAAACAATCAACACAATTATTCATTAGAATAATGAATAGCAATGGTACCAATACACTACCCTGCGGCACTCCCATTTTTATTTCCACTTCTTTTGAGACTGCATTTTCTACCCTAACTTCTGTTTTCTACCTTTTAAAAAATCTTCTACTCAGTAAATCTCTTTCTCATTCACTCAAATAGTTTTTACCTTATTTACTTCCATTTATGGCTCACAGTCAAAAGCCTTTGAAAGATCTAGTGCTACACTATAAATTTGGCCTCCCTTGTCCATTTCATCTGAATATCTTGCATATATCCCACCAACTTGGATTCACATGAATATCCTTGTCTCAAGTCATGTTGCCTACTTGAAAACCACTTTCGCTCCTCCATATATTTCTAATGAGGTTGCATATCAATCTCTCCATTAATTTACCCACCACTAGCGGTACTGAAATTACTCTTATTTTCCACATAGCATAGTACTGTAATTCAGGCGAAGCTTGAAGAATTATCCTTACTCAACTCATTGGTTAAGGCAGTGATGTGTACGTTAACAGTTAACGGGATTAAAATTGAGGTCAACAGCAGGTTAGATATAGAATTCAAAGACACCATTTCATTTCTTCAACGACTTTTGTTTTGCAACAGAAGATAATATCCGGACACGTAATTTTTGATATGCTAGCAAAAGATCAAGCGAATTGTGAAAGAGATTTCCCAAGTAACTAAGGACGTTATTTGTTATTTTGCGATCACTGTATCTCACAAAATTTGTATTCACAGTACTGGGACATGATGCGCCTTACTCGTGATTGAATGTTGCTAAATGACTGTGAAACAATGGTTCATCTGTCAAGTCGTCAACTAGATTCGTCACGCTCACATATGTCTCGTGAGTGAGATGAACGTGCCGGTACTTCGTTACATAATGATGAAATCTGCATAAGTCCTATTGCATTAACAAGAAAGCATCCTTCCTTCTTGAAGATATGTGTTGCACCCTAGACTAACTGAACTAGGCTGTAATGAATGAACAGGTAATATAACGCTGTAGAAGTTTTCTCCGAACCGTGGTGGTATTGTTCATCCTGTTATAAACTATCTTTTATATACGTAAAATGTTCTCGGGCCTCCCACAGGGGCAGCGCGTCACTATGATGCGACGTTTGGAAGTAGTGACTTTGTATTTTATACAGTTGATATTCTGGAAAAGTCTCAGTCATTCAATTATTTTTTCTGATAAAGTATTACATCAAAAAAAAGCTATTAACTACGTATTTTTTTCTGTTGCCATAAAGTCTCTTCCATCACATCTCTCCCCACTGAATCACAAAGTTTTAACCGGAAGGGATTATATTGAAAGATCTTTGTGATCAACCTGACATTTAATTTATCTGGTATGTTTTTGCTAGATAGTCTACAGCCTGGGCGAATCCACCGATTTCATCCATACTCATTATCAGGATTTAGGGGGTTTCTCCCTAAACGTCCTGAAAAGATGGGTGTGACTCCTGCAGCCTTCCAAAATAGGAATGTTGTTTAAGTGTCATTATATGGATGGATTGCAGTGTTGCTCGGCGAGAAATCAATGTAGACAGAAGTTGCCCTACTTTCGTAATATATAAAGTGAATCACCATATTAAACATTCCCACGCGACGGATGGCTCATCATGCTCTCAATCCCAAAGCATTTAGCAGAGGTTTGGGACATAACCCAGGACTATGGTAGACAATCTTCTTATCAGGAATCGTACCTCTCAATTCTTTAATCCTCATGACTAAGTCGTGAATCATTCAAATTACTTCCACCAACAGAGCTTGAACTAGCAAAACCTGTGTTGAATTCCAACCATCGCCATCATGTTAGAACGACTTCAGCCATTGAAGCGGGGAAGTTCAGTGTAAATAAACTAAACACGGAAACAGAATTATCGAGAAAAATGAATATAATAAAATCTGTTACAGTCAGATGCTTGTATGTAACTTTTGAAAAATTAGCGAGCAACAATTTTGGGTAAAATTGCAGATTTTAACCAATAATACTGTCGCGTTGGAACCGGGACAGGTGTGAATTCGAAGGTTACTTGTCAATGAACACAGCACTTAAACTGAGAACAGTTTATTGAGAACTCAAACATACACGCAGCACTGACTGCCTCTTGGGCAGAATGCTCTTCTATTTATACACAGATAGAACGTACTAGAGATTACAAGAGTAGTTAACAAATGAAATGTGTAGAAGTTACAAGTGACCTTAGGAAACATGTAGAATCTTCTGGAAATAATAAACAGAATTAAATAATTTTTGTCAGTGGGCGGGATTGAACCGGCGACCTTCGGTACCGCAATTCGTGACGCTACCCGCTGCGCCATGCTGGCAGACGTACACTGGCGTTCATGCGGCATTGCTCCCTCTCCTGAGGGAAAACAGCGTTCCCGCTGTTAGATTTCTTTTTGGGGCACGCTGAAGTGTCCTGGATCTTGATCTTGTCGTGGGTCCTCTGTATGGCAGTTCTGGAGGGCCCCTCCTGTTTGTACTATTATCTTCCTGTCCGACTTCCTCAGTATCCAAAACCGTTCCTCAGAGTCCTTGAACAAGAAGCTGGTTGTGCCTAGCTGCTCGTCAGGATTGTAGTAAGGCTTCATGCGGAGGACGTGAACAATGTCCCTTCGCTTTCGTCGTTTCGAAGACGGCTCATAATCCTCGACTTCGTATGTGACGTCTGACCGGCGGCGTATGACACGATACGGACCAAAGTACCGCTTCAGTAACTTTTCTGATAGCCCAACCTTCCGGACAGGGGTAAAAATCCATACGAGATCTCCTGGGTTGTACGCAACAGGTCGGTGCTTGCCGTCATACCGCTGACGGTCCCTCTCCTGGGTGGCCAGTGTTCGTATGCGAGCCAGCTGTCTTGCTTCTTCGACCCTGGTAATGAGCTGTTTTATATAGTCATCCTGAGTGTCGTCCGGCTGGAATGGGAACAGCGTATCCATTGTGGTCTCAGCTTCACGGCCATGGAGCAGAAAAAACGGAGTGAAGCCTGTCGTATCTTGCCTTGCTGTATTATAAGCAAATGTGACCACTGGCAGTATTGTATCCCAATCCTTCTGCTCAACATCCACATACATCGACAGCATATCGGCTAATGTCTTGTTGAAGCGTTCTGTGAGACCGTTTGTCTGAGGGTGGTATGCAGTTGTCATCCTGTGGACAACGTCGCATCTTGACATGACCTCTGATACTAGTCTTGACTGGAATACCTTTCCACGATCGGATATCATCACACGTGGTGCTCCATGCTTCAAAATAATGTCTTCTACTAGAAATTTTGCAACCTCTGGAGCTTCTGCAGTCGGCACAGGTTTGGTGACAGCGTAGCGCGTGAGGTAGTCGGTGCAGACTATTATCCATCGGTTACCGGTTGTCGACTTCGGGAACCTCCCCAAAAGGTCGATCCCAATTCGGTGGAATGGAACTGCTGCAGGTGGAATTGGTACTAGATGACCTGGAGGTAATTGCGGCACATGTTTCCGTCGCTGGCACTCTTTACAGTGACTCACATAATGCTTGACAGATCGGTAGAGACCCTTCCAGTAATACCTGCGTCTGATTCGGTCCAGGGTCTTCACAAATCCCAGATGACCGGATATTGGAGCGTCGTGGAAATACTTGAGAATAGCTGGCTGGAGATGAGCTGGAACGACCAGAAGCCACTTGGGGCCTAGTGGATCGTAGTTGTTCTTATACAATGTCCCATCTATCAATTGAAACCCTCCTTTGGCCGGTTCTCCTTTCTCCAAGGCGTCTATGGTTCTTAATAACTCTGAATCTTCCCTCTGTTCAGCTGCAACGTCACCTAATTCAGCGAGGGCTGAAATTCCATTCATGCTGTTGTGTTCTATTAAAGGATTCCTTGAAAGGCTGTCGGCATCCTTGTGTTTGCGTCCGTTTTTGAATACCACCGTGACGTCGTACTCTTGAAGTCTAAGTGCCCATCTTGCTAGTCGACCTGATGGATCCTTCAAGCTGGTTAGCCAACATAAAGAATGGTGGTCTGTTACGACGGTGAAAGGTTTGCCGAATAAATACGGACGAAACTTGTTGATAGCCCAGACAACTGCGAGGCATTCTTTCTCGGTTGTAGAGTAGTTTATCTCGGGCTTAGAGAATACTCTTGATGCATAGGCTATCACCTTCTCAGCACCTTCCTGAATTTGCACAAGCACTGCACCGATCCCATAACCGCTGGCGTCAGTGTGAAGTTCAGTTTCTGCATTCTCGTCGTATAAGGCTAGAACTGGTGCGGAAGTTAGAGCCTCCTTAAGTGCCTGGAAAGATCTTTCTTTAGTTTCATCCCAGTAAAACTTGGCGTCTCCCTGCAAAAGTTCTTGCAGTGGACGTGCCATGTTACAGAATCCTTTTATGAAACGCCGGAAGTATGAGCACAGCCCAAGAAAGCTTCTCACATCACGAATGTGCTGAGGAGTTGGAAATTCCATGACTGCCCTTACTTTATCTGGATCAGCGCGGACGCCATCTCCGTTGACCAGGTGCCCCAGGATTTTTATCTCTCTGGCGACGAAGAGGCACTTCTTCGGATTGAGGCGGAGTCCTGCAGTCTGAACACACTTCAGCACCGTTGACAGGCGACTCAGATGTTCTTCAAATGTTTTCGAGAAAACAACAATGTCATCTAAATAACAAAGACACGTCGTCCACTTAAGGTGTCGAAGTAAGTTGTCCATCATGCGTTCGAATGTGGCCGGAGCGTTGCATAATCCGAATGGCATTACTTTGAATTCATAGAGGCCATCAGGTGTAATAAAAGCCGTCTTTTCTCTGTCAGCTTCGTCAACCTCGATTTGCCAGTAGCCTGTCTGCATGTCCATGGTTGAGAAGTATGTAGCTCCTTTCAAGCAGTCTAAGGCGTCGTCGATGCGCGGCAGTGGGTAGACATCTTTCTTTGTGATTTTGTTCAGCCGCCGATAGTCGACACAGAATCGCCACGTACCATCCTTCTTCTTTACGAGGACCACCGGAGATGACCAAGGACTCTCCGAAGGTTGAATAATGTCATTATGCAACATCTTCTCCACTTCCTCTCGAATTATTCGCCTTTCGACTGGTGACAATCGGTACGAGCGCTGGCTAATGGGCGGATGATCCCCAGTATTGATACGATGCTTTATCGTGGGCCGTTTCGTCTGACCTTTTTTTTGCTGGGGTGTGAATACACCAGAGAATTGGCGTAGTATAGCTAACACCCGGTGGTGTTGTTCCTTGGTCAGGCCGGACCCTATTGGCAGTTCCATAGTTGTTTCCTCCAGCGTGTTGTCGGTACTAGTAACAGAGCATGGATCTTCGTTAATGACGTTGAGCTCGCCCTCCTGGACTGGTTCAGCTGTCCCTATGCACATTCCCTTGGGGATAATTTGTGACTGCTCGTGACAGTTGGTGATCCAAATGTCTCCTCGACCACCGATAATGCTTATGATAGCCGCTGGTATGTAGATTTCTTTCGTGAGCCTAATAAACTTTCTACTATCGACAAGCACTTCAAGGTTGCGGTCGTCCGTGTTTTTGACTGGGACTCTTCTCATTGCGAACGGCGGATTGTCACGTTGTCAACGGCGAATAACTTCCCAGAAGATTCTGTGTTACGTGTACCCGTCGCAACGACTTCTTCAATTTGCAGCTCAGACGTTCCACAGTCAATGACAGCTTGGGATGCCTTAAGGAAGTCCCATCCAAGGATGACATTATGACTACATTCTGTTAAAATGACAAATTCAACTGGCTGGGTCCTGTTGTTGATGGTTATTCTCGCGACACAAGCTCCAGCTGGCTGGACGTACTTTCCATTTGCGACCTTTAGCACAGTTGCCCCCGTATCACGGAACATTGTCTTCTTTAGTGTGCGACGATAATTGTCCGACAATACGGAGAAAGAAGCTCCTGAATCAACCAGCGCCCGGACAGGTTGGCCGTCGATTATAACGTTGATGAGATTTCCCGACATCTTAGTGACTGTCATCCATGGAGGATTTTCATCTGCGGCGGCCTCACCTCCGTAGATGGTCGCCTTGCTTAGTTTTCCTGCGTGCGGCGGCTAGGGGAGCGGCTGGTAGCTCTGTCCGGCGACGATGAACGGCAGCGGCGCGTCGGGGATCGACCTCGTCTAGGGTACGGCGATGGGCTTCTTCCCGTAGGTCGACCGAACTCGTCAGCGGGTGGCTGCCTGGGGTAGAACTGTTCGGATGGCGGACGTCTTGCGGCAAAATAATCGTCAAATACTCGTCTTCTCTCTCTGCAGTAGCGTATGACATGTCCAGGGCGCCCACAGTGGAAACATACTGGCGCGTTGTCTTCTGTCCTCCAGACGTCCGTTCGTCTGCGGGACGTCATAGGTGCCGGAGGATTTGGTTGTGGCCGTGTCGGCCGGTTCCTAGGCTGCCGTTTGGCAGCTGCAGCATACGTCATATCAGGGCGAGGCCATTCTTCACGTCGAGTGCGATTGGCTCGGCAGACAGGAGCTATTGTCTGAAATACCTCTTTTTCCGCCGCGTCGGCTCCTTCATGACCCACTGGGCTTACATCCATGGCCATGATCTGATGCTCACTCGGTTCAAGAGTCCCAGCTGCCATGAACTGTTGTAATTCTTCTCTCACAATTTGTCGTATGAGAGACGCAAAGTCGTGCTGGTCTTCCACAACTGCCATAGGGACTACGTCGGGAAGTCTGTCATACTTCTTTCGCCCAACCCTCCTTTGTTGCATCTCCTCAATCCGCTGGCACCACTTGATGAACTCTTCCGTCGTAGCGACGTCTTTTATCAGAAGAGCTTGGTACATGTCTTCTGCAATACCTTTCATTAGGTGCGTGATTTTGTCGGCTTCAGTCATATTCGGGTTGACTACGTTGCATAGGGCCAAAACATCCTGTATGTAAGATTGCGTCGGCTCCCCATGTCGTTGGGCCCGGTTCTTCAGTTGTTCTTCCGCCGAGCGGATTTGTCGCTGGTGGTCCCCAAACGTTTTCTTAAGTTCCGTCTGGAACATTTCCCAGTTATTCAGTTTTTCTTCGTTGTTCTCGAACCACTGCTGGGCGGTTCCGTCCAGATAGAAATAAACATTTGCCAAGCACATGGTATGATCCCACCTGTTGTACTTGGCGACTCGGTCGAACCCTTTTAGCCATTTGTTAGGATCCTGTCCAGCGTCTCCAGAGAACACCGATGGGTGTCGAATGTGCAGCTGGCTTGCCGCCATGGGTTTCCTAATGACGCGGACTTTCGGAAGGACGTACTGAGTATATCCTTTGTAGTCCGGTTCCAGTCCGTGTAGGCGGCGACTTTTACGTTGCCTAATCGGAGCCACGACGATGCAGCTGTTGCACAGGGTACCCGGCGTCCTCCACCAAACTATGTCGCGTTGGAACCGGGACAGGTGTGAATTCGAAGGTTACTTGTCAATGAACACAGCACTTAAACTGAGAACAGGTTTATTGAGAACTCAAACCTACACGCAGCACTGACTGCCTCTTGGGCAGAATGCTCTTCTATTTATACACAGATAGAACGTACTGGAGATTACAAGAGTAGTTAACAAATGAAATGTGTAGAAGTTACAAGTGACCTTAGGAAACATTGTAGAATCTTCTGGAAATAATAAACAGAATTAAATAATTTTTGTCAGTGGGCGGGATTGAACCGGCGACCTTCGGTACCGCAATTCGTGACGCTACCCGCTGCGCCATGCTGGCAGACGGTACACTGGCGTTCATGCGGCAATATTGATGTGTATACGATACAACGTCTATGGATTGTGAGAGGGGAAAAACGATAAACCGTTTGGGTTTATTTAAACTAATTTATGTGAGACTAGCTCTCAGCGAGAGAGCAGTGATGATGCAGAAACTATTGAGTACTCCGCGATGGTTTGAGAAAAAGGATATGAAACGTAAGTTCCCAGTGGTTATCTGCCTGTGAGATTCGGGCAAGTATGTCTCAAAGTACCGAGCGTGGTGGGTGAGCGGCTAAAGCTCTGGCGTCGCATTCGGGAGAACGCCGCGCCGGTACAAATCCCCGTCTGGGCATCCAGATTTAGGTTTTCCGTGGTTTCCCCAAATCACTCCAGACAAATGCGGGATGCGTCCTTGAAAAGACCATGGCCGAAGTAATTCCCGTTCCTTGTCCCCAGTCCCATCCCGCCTCTAATGACCTCGACGTCGACGAAGCGTAAAGCGATAATTTTTTTAAAAAGTTCCAATGTCGTTTGGGTTAGTTGTTTGGAGGGCAGTCTAGTTTGAAGTTATCCTTCATTAAACGAATTAATTATGATTCGCCGATGAAATCAATGTATATCACTAGGGGAATATTGGAGTCTTCGCCGAGATATGGCTAAATGTAGTGGCGGTTTTATATGTACGGAAAGAAAACATCGTACAAAATCATGGAGATAATCTAAGTATTTGTTCCGGGATACATGACGTAGATGGTTCCGAGCACGAAAGTAAAGCTGATCTCGTCAGTGGCTATTGAATCTTCAGTAAAGGAAATATCACCAAATGCACAGTTTGCATATGACGATAATGCAATCTCCACGTCCGGCTTTTGCTGCTGTTTAGAACTGTTAACTTCTTCATTCCGTAGTGGACTGAGGTAGCCGAGTCATCTTTTTAGAATTAGATTATGTTCTTTCCGTCTAATTCTCAACTTTCAAATGATTTGGCTGTATATATATATATATAAACAGGGCTCGAACTTGGTCCCGTTGTACCTTCCCGATGCAATATGGCGGCACCTTAACTCGCGCAGCCACTCTGGCGAAAACTATGTGTGTTTATTTTTTATAATTCTTCATGATATTTTTAGTTACCCTGTTTTTCACACATAAACTGGCATCAGAATTTCTTCGCTCGGACGAGTCGTTCCGTCGCTACAGTGGCATACTAAACCGGTGGCTGGCAGCGTCACTTGATTTCGTCACGTCAATACGATAAGTTTGTGTGTGAAGTACGAAGCCAAACAACCTAGCTGAACTGTCATACATTTACTTTGAACGTAATGCTATTTCTCAACGATGTGGTTTTTGTTGAGGCTTTAGGGGCGTCAGCGTCTAGGTTATTAGCGCCATGACTAAAACCTGCTATGAAAAATGGTTTCTCAACGAGAAATCGCCACGGACCCAATAGCAAAATTCAGCGAAGACGAGTTGTAAAATATACGTTGCAATGTCAATATTTGAACCATGATACGAAGCAACCAAAAATAAAGGTGGTCGTAGCGTTGGTGTTGTCTTTGTGGTTTCTTGTCCGTGGTTTTACCCCCGGGCGTCGTCATATTCTTGGTGCAGCAGTGTCGGCAGCACATGCTGGTGGCTGTACCATTTAAGCTTTGCGTGTGAGCGCATGATTTCGCGGAATGTGTGCAGCAGACAGAAGGAGCGCGTTCTTTCCCCTGCATGAAATCCTCTGAGCAGTATATTTCCAGCCTCCGGGTATTCTGCCGTTGCTTATATCTGGTAGCTCGAATTCTGATAAATAGTCGGAGCACAATATTTTAGAGGAGGGCAGCGGCGGGCTTTGTTTGGCCTGCGGACAATGTGCGCGCTGAGTTGTGGGCAGGTAGGGCTGGCTAGCCTCAGAGATCCGGCCACTGCTCCATCAAGCCTGCAGCTCCGCAGCAGACCACGGGAAAACTTGACTGCCTCTCATTACAATAGGAAGAAATGTTTAGAGACGTCGGTGTTAATCTAAGATTCAAATGCTTCTAATGTTAAAAGATCCCTTTTGCAACAACACAATCGGTTTTACTTGTTTTCACGAGTTACATCTAAACTTATTATTTGATAATTATCTCCAAACTGTACCACACTGAGCGTGGCATATGTCTCTTACTCGTGCAGTTATAAGTAAAGTATAAAATACTTTGCAAGATCTTCGAAGTTATACTCACTACCTGTGTTCTTTAAGTCTTGAAGCTATCGGCACTCTGACTGAAGATGCTGGTATAGTTTGTCCTCTTCTCAAATGTATGCATTATTTTGTATTGTTGATCTATTATTTTGTTCTAAATTAATTTTACTGCTATTATCATTTATTCAGTGTTTTTTATTTATTATTTAAACCACACTTTTTTACTTGCTATTTTCGTTTGGGCTAAAATATAAACCAAAAGGAGACAAAAACAATTAAATGTAGCAGAAATGATAGTGATAGTAAATTGAATATGAAAATAGGACTTAGAATGGTTGTGAAGCATTGACTTAAGGAATATCAGAAAGAAGAAAAATTGAACCGTTTGAAATATGGTGCTATAGAAGAACACTGAAAATTAAATGCACAGATATAGTACGAAATGAACGTGTTTTGGAATTGATGGGTGGGGAAAGAAGTTTATGGAAGAGTCTAACAGATAGAAGAGATAGGATGCTGGGTCATATTTTGAGATATCCGGGAGAGGTTAATTTGTTAGTGGAGGGAACAGTAGAAGAAAAGAACTGTAGAGGTAGACAATGAAGCAGATAATTGAAGACATAGGTTGTAAGGAGTATGTTGAGATGAAGAGGTTAGCGTTAGATGGGAGGAGATGGAGGATTGCATTAGAGTAAAAAAGAAAATAGTCATTGAACTACATATTAAAAATTGTGGGGAGCAGAGGTTTTTCCGGTATATCGACTTGCTCTAATCTTCGTTTTCACTATGTTTCTACTGTCTCCAGCAAGTCGGAGTTGGGATATCCACCCTAGTTCCACGTTCGCTTTGGTTCTTTTGTACTGTTGTTATTATATTCTGTAATTTATCGCTTTGTAATGTTTCCTTAGAAAATATGTCATATGTGTCCACCAAACAAATAGTGCTGATGGGTGTTCTGCTATTAGCGTTTTTCTGATGTGAGAATTTGAGCAGACAGCCAATATTCAATTTAACGAATACGGGAAACGGTTCGCCGGCTGCTGTATTTGAAATCGAACCTCTCGTCAGTCATGGTGACCCCTCTCTAAAACTCATCCATAACGCAAGGTATTGTAAATATCTACGCTTAATAACTTAATTTCTAAGGGTAAGAAAAGCTTGCGGTAAGATTGAAAATAATAATCTTGAGGTTGAGTTTTTGTTCTCCGCAGTGCATCAACGTTACAGTAACTTACAGTTCACTTAATTACTTAAATTCCGCAGTTTTTTTTTTTTCAAGTTCACTGGTTTTCATTCCTATCTAAACATGTATCATGCTGTATTGATAAACTATATTTCCATACACCATTTGCGACAAAATAAATCTCGCTTCCCCATCTGCATCTAAGTCAAAATTAAAATTGTAAATGTCCTAATGCTGGTGTAATAAGTTCCTTATCCTTTAATTTAAATCAAAATTAAATGATTAATTTATAGAAATAATTCTAAAAAATCACTCATTTGTTTCAGGATTGGTCAGCATATCCATTTTTTACCAAATGGTGCAACACTATATTATTATTATTATTTTTTCCCCCTTTATAACAAACTTCTTCTAAACATAGAAGTTATGTACGAGGGCTTACGTTTGTAGGAGTAGTAGTCCGTTTACATTGGAACAGGTCGTTGCTGTGCCGTAATGGTGTCGGGTGCCTAATCCGGGGTTAGCTGATTCAAGCCCTGGCGGTGAAGAAACATTCATCATTAGGACTTGGGCGATAGGGTGGTATAGGTGGTAGATTCTTAATCACCAAAGTACTGGATTAGGTCACAAACCTCTCCGCGGTGAGGGCATACGACACTATTGGCGGTGACTTGTCCTTTACTAGGGTCGTAAAAATCGTCGGATGCTCTGGTGTCTTTCGGAAGAGTAGGCTTCAATGAGCTGGAATCGCGTTTCATCTCTCTCATTCACAACAGAAACAACGCTATTCATTGAGCACACACACCATCGCAGCCACACTTATGAGCACTATACTGCGCAGGGAAGGGCAACCGGGAACCAGGCAGTTCATCTCCGCGGGACCTTCCTATGGTCATGTAACACCCTCCATAATCAACTTCTAAGCTCAGATTCCAGATAGGGCACAGACTTTGGGCTCATTTACGATCTATTTCGTCCTATTATTCTCTTGTTGAAATTGATGATATTGAGACAAAACAGATGGAAAAGTTACTAGATCTGTTTTCCTGATAGCCCCCTACTGATATTAATAAGAATGACCAGTATGAAGTAGGTATGCACGGGTGATATCATCTCCATTCTAGTAACGATTTGGAAACAATGTTGCCACCTTAGCGATTTTGTCCCTAGATTTAGTGAATTTTGAAGCTCGAAAGCGATATTCTTAAATATGTTATCGCTAAAAAAATATTTGGTGATTTTTAGTGATATTCAACCTTGCAAAGTATCTAAAAACTTTATAGGATTGGGATATGTAATGCCTCTGTCATGACTTAGATAAATAGCGTACATAATATATTGAAAACGGACTATGGCTTACTCAGTACAAGAATGCTGGTGGAATAAATACCTTTCTGGAGTTATCCGATTTAGCCATATCCTATCACTTTCTCACTCAAATGCCGCAATAGAAAGGATCTTAAGTGCAATGAACATTCTTAAAAACAATTTGAAAAATAGGATAGCTGTAAATACCTTTGACAGCATTCTTTTTTATAAGGAATCAGTTAAAAATTGTGAAAAAAACCTGCTAGACTTATGAGCTTCCGGTTTATGTGATTGCTGCAATTGGTAAAGATGCTAAATACTCTTTTAAATCTAAGACTGACAATTCATCTCAACCTTTCACATTTGAAAATTCGGCTACTCCAACGATAGACCAAGATGATGAAGAAGAAATATCGATTGAAGAAATTTCATGTTGCTTTTTTAGTACAATGTTATGTTTAATTTAAGGAAAATACTAATTATTAAAATAATTTTATATTACTTACCTTACCATTTTCATTTATTTATTTAGCGATTCCTAGCGAATCTTTTAGTTCTAAATATCCCGCAATCTAGTGAGTTTTGAGACCAGGTCTAGCGACTTTGGAAATGGGGGACGACAGAATATCTTGGAATGAGATACCCAATTCAAATTAAGCGAACTTGCAGTCCTGGCCATCACTTAAATGTTAAGAATTCACGCGTATCAAATTCTTTCAGATAATCTGGCAGAGAAACAAATCACCTTTGTTAAAAAAAAAAGTTCGTTTGTAGATTTTTACAATGACTTTATTATAGTGCAATGAGCTGTGGGCGATTTCTCAATTCTTCTGCAATGGGCCATCCCGCTGATTAACGTTCATCCCGTGAGTACCGTTGTAGTTGCTATTACATTCATACTCGCACATCATTCTCCTTGTAACAATCTATAACAATTCTCTTTCCTATTCTCTTATCTGCTGGTTCAGCAGTCTGGTGGCTCAGTGGTCAAGGTGTCTTACTGGAGAACGGAAGATCCCCGGCTCGAATACCTGGGATTTTCATAGGCCCTTAAACCTACCATCACCTCTGGCACTCCTTGCTGTGTAATGTTAAGTACGCCAGAACGCTTCCGTGGTTCGGATTCCACGTTAAACTGTAGTTTCCCTGTACCCGGTTGGATTACCCCATTAGGTTAAGGCGGCTACGACAGGGTCGGAATGCGGAGCCAGTAGAAACCACGTCACCAGGTTATTACGAGCACAGGGAATTATTATATTACTATCGATTGGTTAGTAATTGTCGGGTTAGTTTTCTCACTAGCTGATAACCAATAAAAGATAAACCATACAATACAACATTGTTAACTTAACAATAATCAAGGATTACAAATATTTATTAGAACACTACTGTATTTATCTTAAACGTTAACTAAAATTCCATGCAACATTTTAGTAGTATTTAAAATTCATGAAACAATTTGCATGAGCGAAAAATAAAATGATATACACTAATGAGCCAGAGCTTTATGACCACCTGCTTAATAGCTTGTTGGTCCGCGTTTGGAATGCGATACAACTGTGATTTGGCACGGCATTATTCAACAAGTCCTTGATATGTTTCGGGAGGTATCTGTGCAGAAGTCACGGAATTCCTTTACAGTCCGGGCCGGTGGTTTGCTAGCGCGGATCTGACACCGGAAAATGTCTCAAATGTGTTCTATCCGATTGAGATCAGGCAAAATCAGTTGCCAATACATCAACTTGAGTTCACTTTCGTGCTTCTTAAAGCACTTTAGTACGATTCTGACCTTGTGGAACCGTCAGTTATCACGCTGGAACATGCTATATCCACCGTGAAAGCAATATAGAATGAAGGGATGCTGTGATCTACAATAATTTTCATGTTGTCCACAGCTGTCATGGTATCTACGATCAATACCACAGGTCCCATGGAAACACAAGTAACTGGCTCCCATAGTATAATACTGTCCCCACCGGCCTGCATGCGTAGTGTGGTGCATGTTTCGAGTAGCCGTTCGCCTGGAAGTCGGGGTATCCGGTCACGACCATCGACCTGGTGTAACAAGAAAAGTGATTCATCCTTCCAGGGGACACGATTCCATTGATCCACTGTCCAATCTGGATCACGTGTCCATTGTAATCGTAATTGGCAATATAGTTAAGTCAATATAGAATCACGTCTGTTCAACAACGTTCACAGAACGAAGTGATCGGAAACAAGTGTTCCTGCAGCAGCATTGTACTCTGCCGTCAGATCTGCCATGGATCTCCTCCTATCCTGCTTTACAGAGCGGGAAGTCCTACGATTATACGTTCTGTGATTAGGGATGGTCTTCCAGGTAGTTTCAACGACTTTTTATTTATTCTCATTACTAGGGTTCGGATCTTTATGACCAAAAAAATAGAGAAATATGCACGCAAATATGACTTTAAAAATGTGTAAATATTACCAAAAATGACAAAATATGACCAAACACTTAAATTTACTATAGCCTACATCAAAACATGCTCAATTTTACATCATTTATTTTATCTAGTAGTGTCGTTTTCATGTATACAGCATAATTTGCTTCCGTGTACTCGCTGCATCATTGGAAAATTAAATTTTAAATTGTTTTGTTGAAGTCACTTTAATTTCAGATAATTTACAGAATTCTTTCATCTGTACTAAAGTACTCCTATCCAAATTCACTTACGTAACTTCGCATTTTCTGAAAATTTTATTTTCGGCGTGGAGGATATTTCTTTGAGACATTGATTGACGCGGATCGACACAGGCATACTTTTGCTGCATTATCGAGATTGAAAGACGGGGGGAACATTACATTTAGAGAGTGACAATAATGTATAACTTGAATCCTTGACTGGTGTATTCTGACCACAGTGAAAATAAGTTTCCCCCCCCCCACCTGTACAGCAGAAATACAGTTCTGTGAATAATTATCTTAATTTCTTGTCATCTATATCTAGTGAATTCCCGGTACTATTAAAAAAACTACTAGATTTTTCCTCAAAATATGACCATATAACCATAAACATCATCGAAATATGACCAAAACTAGGAAAATGGTCTGAATATGCATTTACATATATATAAAAAAACATTTAAATACAATCAGAAACGTTTAATCAGTGTTTAACTCAGCATTCCAGTTGAAGAAGAAGGCAGGAAAAAAATATTACTTGTCCTAAAGATCCGAACCCTACTCATTACATTAGCTCGCAAACAGCCGAGATTCTCGTTCCCAGGCCACTGCTCTTTGTGAGTGGATGTCCGCCATTGCCACACGTGTCGTTGTTAGAAAGACTGCCCATGCAATTCTGCTCCACTTATACACCTTCCTTACCGCGTGAGTTACCTGCAAGTCACCCGACGGCATTCAATCTCGCGGTGGGAAGTGGTCGTACCTCAGCGTAAACTCTGGGTTCCGTTGCTGTAGCTTGAGTGTTGTAAGGAGCGAGTGTTGCTTTCTGTGGCTAGGCTGTGATGGAGGAGGAGGACGACGACACGCACCTGTGCCTCAAGTGCCGCGCCACCATCACGGGGCTCGACAACTACGTGAGCCACCGGCGGGCGGGCTGTCCCCCGCGCACGGAGCTCCTCGCGGACGACTTCTTCTCCTCGCTGGAGCTGCAGAGCTCTGCCAAGAGGGGCGCCACCTCCGCAGCCCCCGGCGCCGCCGCGCCCGCCTCCCAGAGCGCCGCGGGGGCCACTACTGTGCCGCAGCCACGCTCCACAGCCAAGGACACCGACGAGGTAAGCGCCCCCGAATCTCAACCAGAGGAACGATTCACATTCTGTAGTGTGGTGACATCGGTGCTGTTTCTTCCTTTGAGGATTATCAGTAATGCATCAGACTGGAGCATCAGGAGCTCTCCTATTAGGAAAACGAAAAATTATTTCGAATTGGGTAATATTTTGAAAAAAAGGTTATTTGAAATTTAGAGGGATCGATTCACAGGACGTTGAGTTGAGCTATGAACTAAATGAGAAACGCATAAACATATCTCCGATTACTGAGAGGAAAACAAAAATGACCTCTGCTGCAACATTATGCTATTAAATTCATATTTATTTGGTAAAAATTCTCGCGGTTTCTATGGAAAGGCATTGTTAGTCGGTCACAAAACATAAAATCGAATTAACAATTAAATGAAAGTGCTCACATAATGCAAATGCCTCCCTTAACTAAATAAAATTGTTATTATATAATGCTCATAACTTTGATTTTGTGCATATTTCGGTTGTAGTTTACAGACAATCAGAACTTCTGAATAAATGACGACGGAAGTACGGAACTAATTACATGAAAAATAAATCAGGAATTACAAAGTCTTATACTCTACCGCGTAATATTACTTTTATTCTTGGTCCAGGCCGTATTCAGCACAATAAATATGGAACTACTTCCATTCGCGTGAGGTGATAACTTCAGTAACATGGCATTTATGAAAGCAGCTTCAATTATTTATAAAACTAAATTAATAGCGAATTACACTGTAAAAAAGTGAGTCAGTTGTCATTCTGGTTTTGCCTGAATTTCAACCTAACCACAACCTCCATTAATATTGCAGTTCGAAAATTATAGCTTCTGTTACCCCCATATGAATAAATTAACTTTATAACAATCCAAATTTGACCAATTGGAACTGTTTACTTGAGGCTGATACAGTGAAATAGGGAAAAATTAAAATTTTAACTAAACGCGGTACATAATTTTATTTCAGTTTTGACAATTCATTTCTTCGAGTCTAGTACAACAATGACTTAGAATGTAGCGGAAAAATCTACATAAAATATAAATATATTGTAAGACCGTCAAAACTGACATGTCTAATCCAGTATTTTGGCAATTATTTTTTCGCTAACTAAATACATTTGTTATTAAATTACACTAATAACCTTAAAAGTAAAGTAATTTAAATATTTCCCAGCTTACTTTAAAGGCGGATCTTTTGACAGAGAATATAAGAAAACATCTACATCAAAAGAATATAAATAAACAAAACTAACAATTAATATGTCGATTTAAGCGAAATACATACTTTTCTTTCAGTATTCTGGCAATGCATTTCTTCGCGGATACTTAACTGAATAAAACAATGCGCATAAACTCAAATAACGTCTTTGGCCGTTGTTACATCTACAACGTTACAGTCTTAAATAATGACCAGGCTTAGCCTTTGATTAGTATAGATTATAAGGTGTTCACGTGGTTGTGTACAGGAGGAGGAGGAGGACGACTACAGCGAGGGCAGTGAGGAGGAGGAGGGCTCCCCGCACACGGGCGGCAAGTGGCGACCTGGCTCCGGACCACCGCCCTCCTACACAGGCGGCAAGTGGCGGCCACAGCGTCGCCGCACCACGGCGAGCAGCGGCAACAGGCAAGCGTCATCACTATTGCTCACACTAGCTTCCTTCACTTGTTTTATTATTATTATTTTATAAAGGATAATGAGAAGTTTCTTGATTTGACCGCATAATCCAGAATGACGTAATACAGTGAAAAATCCAACGGAGCCATAACTCTGATAATCTAAACAACCGAACAAGATACCGTTGGTACGTATCCCGGCAAACATTTGAACTGCGAGCTATTACTTGTTTTTAAAGGAATACTAATTGGCTGACACTATTACTTAATTCCTCAGCTTTACGACGCCACATCAAAATGATACAAACACTATATTACTTCTGGGACCATGAGCTATATTTTGTTCAAAACCCTATAAAAAAAACATCTAATTGTATTTGCGTTGAATTACGGATTTGCTTCTTACAATCGAAAAGTTTATGTTTAATTATATAAAGATTGAGAATTCGCCCTCCTCCTGGCATTCTGGAGGACGGGGGTCAGATCCAGTCCGGCCCATATCGTAATTGCGGTTTTCCGTGATTTTCCGCAGTCCCTCCAGGCGAATTCCGAGCTGTTTCCTTTTATAATAGGCCATGGCCGACTTCCTTCCCATTCCATCCTCTTTGATTAGTTTGGCTGAAAAGGGCCCCCGAGACCATCCAACCGCTGGCCTTTCAGGCTGCACCTGGGAGGAATGAAATTAATTTAAAAAAAGAATCAAAACGTTATAGCCGAGTCAGAGGGAGGGATATATCGCCCTCCTGTCTGGAATTCGAGAGGATCGGGGAATCCCATCCAACCACCTTGACTGCGGTTTTCCGTGGTTTTTCGCAGTCATTCCCGGCGAATCCCAGGAATGTTTCTTTTATAGGCCACGGCCAACTTTCTACCCGTTAGGTTATTTCAGCTAAAACGTGTCTGTGACCTTACACCAGCTCGCCTCCAAGGCTTTGCCTGGGAGGAATTAAAAAAAAAATTATTGTAGATATAGATATTAGTTTATACTGTACGTCTAAATCCCGCATTTAATTTCGTCGTGGTTAAAAGATAAGACGCAGAAGATTTATTTTCAATTGATTAATTCAGTTGTTACGCAAGCTTTCCCGACCATCGCAGCCTCTTCCTTTTTTCCCAACGTTTACCGCTGTAAATGTAATACGTTTTTCACGATATAGTTCTGATACCGATGGATGTTGCAGTTTCTTATTTTAACTGTCGGACTCCGTTGGATTTTTCACTGTATTACGACATTCTGGATTAGGCCTATGCGTAAATTGGGAGGTTACCCCCCATAAAATAATAATTAATTGTTTGAAAAAAGTAGTGAAGAAGCGGGATATGTCCTGCCGCTTCCCATAGGATTCACGGGGGTAGTGTTCCACATTCTCGTTACAACATTCAGCAGTGGAAGGGATTGACGGGGTCAGCGCCACGGTCAGGTCTTGCCTTTTTTACCTTCCCGCGGAGTTTCCTGTGCGGTACTCATTGGATAAAAGGATCAGTGGGCCTGGGAAGGCATTCCGGACATTCAACCTCCCCGGCTTCATCGGGATCGAACCCCGATGGACCCTGCCGCAGTCAGAAGCTCTACCGCCTAAACTACGTTGCCGCCCAGCAACATTCGTCTTTGACTTTTTTTCCTGATTCTCGATTCATGAATCTCGCTGACTGAGATGCCTGCTGTAACCTCTCCAGATAATTGTTCTTTCTTGGATTTTTATATTGTGCCTTAAATATATCCTTGCTTCTAACTTATGATTGCTGTGTAAATACACTTTATCTTCGTCACGTGCGTTAGATTATACTAACGGATTTCTTTACCGAATATTGTTTATTCTAGAGCTTCGACACACTTCTAAAAATAAATACAGAGCAAAGATGAGGGAGCGTTACAATAATACTTTATGTTTTAAAATTCCTGGTTTATTTTAAATCATGAATTTTAACACATAAAATCAGTATAATAGCATTATGTTCATGAAACAAACTTCTTATTTACGATTCTAGTCTTCAGTAAACAATTACGCTCACTAAGTCCTTTATTTTAAAGTCTTAATACCATATTTATCAAAGAATACTTGATTATTTAGAATCTTCAACACACGAGAGACAGCTAAATAGGAGAGAGAGAGAAAGAATGATTTGGCTTACTTCATTTGAGGCTGGGTTGAGGTATTGATGACCTTCAGATAATCAGCCATCGTTGCACTATCTAAAAGACACTTCTTCGTACTGTTTAACGCATAGGAGGCTTTTTACGCTGTCTTAGATAACGTCACACTGAGTCAACACAAATCGTAGCTTTCTTCCTGAACGAAACTGTAAAGACCCGTTTTCATTTTAATTAATATTAATTACCTTTCGGCTCTGTGGGGTTCTGGTATAGCCACTCTGCCATAAGGACTTTCGTGTCCAAAAGCCATTGACACTAACCTACCCCTCTTTCTCAAAGGACCAGATTTAGTTTTGAAAGGTTGACCGGCTACAGTTAGGTCGTATGCCTGTCTAGCTATTGACGTCAGAGCGTTCTCTAATATGGTTCTGCAAATGGCCGCTGGCTTGTAATTTCTTTCCAATTAATATGTATTTATACCCACTAATGATATTAATATGTTTCCTCCACCTCTAAATTTATACTTAATTGTAAACTTTTTCTTTTGCAATCAACAATCTCTCGATTGGTTTGATGCCATCCTCCATCTCTTTATATCTTGGACTAACCTCTTCATCTCAACCGATGTTTTGAATTATCTGCTTCATATATTCTAATCTCTGTCTTCGTCTACAGTTCTTTATCTTGGACTGTTCCCTCCATGAACAAGTTAACTTATCCTGCATATCTTAAAATGTAATCTACCATCCTGTCTCTTCTTTCTCTAAGACTCTTCAACAAGCTTCC
This sequence comes from Vandiemenella viatica, assembly GCA_031002005.1. Lineage (NCBI taxonomy): Eukaryota > Metazoa > Arthropoda > Insecta > Orthoptera > Morabidae > Vandiemenella > Vandiemenella viatica. Next base: position 84,635,948 of record JARYHS010013630.1, read on the forward strand.
TTTCTTACGCATCATTTCCGAAACACATTCACTTCTTACTTTATCTGTCCACTTAGATTTCGGCATGCTTCTACAGCACCTCAGTTCTATTGCTTCAGTTTTCTTCTTTCTACTATTCCTAACGTCCACGTTTCACTACCATTAAGTGCTATGCTTCACACATAGAGTTTCAAAAAGTTGTTTGTGAAACCTAGATCAATATTTGAAACTGAAAGATTTGTTTTTTTCGTGAAGGCCCGTTTTCCTAGCTTTATTCTGTTTTTAGCATCATTTCTACTTCGGCCATCAGCTGTAATTTTACTTTCTAAGTAGCAGAATTCATTTATTTCTCCTATCGCATCTGATACTATTTTTATATTTAATATTCTCCAATTGTTCTCGCTCTATCGCGTCCGTTATTGATCTTTACTTACAAGGGGACCTTACGGTCTCGGAAATTCAGATCGGGATGAGTATAGTTGTAAAACGCACTAGCCAGAAGATTCCGAGAAAAAAAGACTCTAGAGTTTTGCTCACAGCAGATATATACCTCCTGGTATAAAGTTTAAATTTACCTCCATTAAAAATGCATTTTCAATTATTCAACTTTTTAAAAATAATATATTGTCTTTAATTCATATTTTAGTTAGTTGCAAAAGTCATTTCATATATAAAAAATATTTATGATTTAATTGACAGTATTTTTTGGTCATTATCTTTATTTAAAAGTTTTAATTTTTAAAACAATTTTAAAAAAGAAGCTATTCGAAGTAGCATCGAACCCGGATAGTACTCGTGGGAAGCTAGTTCGTCACAGAGTCATCCATTTCACTGTGATGGCAGGGCGTATTAATTAGTATACAACTTTAGAGCCATTTTTCTTGGAATCTTCTTGCCAGTGCAGTTTACTACTTTTACAGGGCGGACACCCTTAATGTATACTGCTAATCAGCAAAGTTAATTTCCAAGACCGTAAGGTTACCTTGTTAGTATTAAATTTCCGGCGACCCATACGCCAGTGTTGTACACTGTGCAGCAGAGCGGTGCGCCTCCGCCGGGGCACACGAGCGGCAAGTGGGTGCCGGGGGGTCGCGCCGTCCGCAAGCAGGGCAACACGGTGCAGTACTGGTGCGGGCCGTGCTCCAGGCGGCTCAGCTCGCACGCACTCTACCAGCGCCACCTGCAGTCCGAGCTGCACCTCAAGCGCACGCTGCTGGAGCGCCAGCTCGACGAGCCCGAGCGGCCGCGCCGCCCCCCGGACCATCAGGCGTACGCACGCCTACATCAACAGCCACCTGTGGGCCGCCAGCAAGCGCCACCGCCTCCAGGTAACCTCATGCTCTGAACAGTAGACCGTCGAGTCTCCATAAACTACGTGGCTCGGTCTAGACTCTAGAGGGATGCGGGGAAGGTTGGCTGGAAAGCTACGTTGGGCTACGTGGGGGGACAGGAGTGCCGGGCCAAGCCACGTAGCTTTCCAATCATATTATTTGTCACAGTTAACACGAGGTACAAAACACACAACAGCATGTGAATAATTATTTCACTCATTTAATTATCTCCGTATGTAATTTACGATAATCTTACAAAACAAAACAGTTGGTTATAGAAAATTGGTTAGAGGCAACAAATAAGGGAGAGGGAGTAATAGCAGTGTTTTTGGACTTTAGGCGAGCATTTGAAACTGTAAACAGAAAACAGCTGTTAAAAAAATAAAAAAAATATGTATAACATCACTGTGGAGGTTTATACTTGGTTAGAAAATTATTTAACAAAGAGGTATCGGACGGTTAGATTCAATAAGGTTCTATCAGAAGAAAGATAAGTGAAACATGGAGTTCCCCAAGGTAGTAAACTGGGTCCCTTATTATTTATATTGTATATAAATGATCTGGTAGAAATACTAAAGAATTGTAAAATTCGCTTGTTTGCAGATGACACATTAATATATTATTGTGGGAAAAATCTAGAACAAATGATACAGATAATTAATAATGAGTTAAAATTAGTTGATGAATGGCTAAATAAAAATTTGATAAGTCTGAATGTGGCAAACAACAAAAAACATGTTTCGTGATGGGGAAGAAATTTTTTAGGGAACAGGCAGAGGCACTACATTTTGTTGTGATAAATGGAACTAAAATTAATTGGGTTCAAAATTATAAATATCTTTGTGTAGTTATAGATAATAAGCTTAAGTTTATAGATCATGTACATTATATAAATAAAAAATAGTAAAAAAGGTAAATTTAATATACAAAATAAGAAAAGTGTTATATAAACCAGGTAAACAGCTATTGTTTAAACGAATTGTGCTGCTCAGATAAGATACTGCTCCGCATTCTTAATCATGGCAAGCAAAAGAGAAATTATGAAATTGCAAAATAAGTTTAATAAGGGATTGAGGGCTGTTTTAAATAAAAGACGAACTGAAAATGTCAGTAAGATGCTTAAGGACTTAGGGTATTGACATACTGAAAAGGAAATAATTAGAGATGTACTGACTTTTGTATATAGCTTGGGAAGTGGACTATTACCAAGATATGTGTCTACATTAATACAAAAGAATAATGATGTACATAATTATAAGACAAGGCAGGCAAATCATTTCCATTCGACTTATAATAGAATTATTGTCGCGTCACGGTTACAACAAACATTCAGCCTGAAAGCCAGTGTGTGGTTGGTCACCAAGGTATTAGGGGGCGTCCATTAATTACGTGAGGTGTTTTTTCGGAATTCCGGAGTCCCCCCCCCCTCTGGTAATATCTGGTCGGACCCCCCCTCTCCTCTGAAATGAGGTGAGATTTTGACGGAGACAGCCCCCCGCCCCTCCCCCCCCCGTGCTAATCGACCTCGTAGTTTTTTTAGAGACCTTTCTTTTTTCTTTTTTTAGCTCTCATGCTTCCAAAGGCGCCTCCGTAAAGTCGACATTCGCGTCATTTGTAGTCCTTTTTTTAGCTCTATCATCGTTCAAGAGTTTCGAAACCTCACGTGTAACTGACCCCCCTCCCCTTTGGTGAGGTTTCGTGAGATTTCGCCGTACCTCTCCCCCCCCTTTTTTTCCATATTTCACCTCACGTAATTAATGGACCAACCCCCTTACCCCCTTACAATGACAAACGCAAGGTGTAAAACTCATTGTTCCTAATTCTTTGTTAGTGGAATTTACGAACAAAACAAGTGCACTTTAAATCTGTAAAAAGAAACAAAATTGACGCTTCTGTAAAATAGTATACGTAAAATATATATATAAGACGTTGTTCGGATAATTGATGTTTCGGGTAGTTGACGTTCGGATTATGAACGGTCTACTGTCCATGTTTTTACTGAGTCCTCCATCTTGTATCTAAAAGAAATGCTTTTTATGGCATATGGAACACCTTTAGCGCCCTAGATGCGTAATGTTCATTGGAAGACTTTATCCAAGCACCTAGCAATGCTACAGATTGGTTGAAAAATCTAGATATACGCTTTAAACTTTCGTTTCAGGTGCATTGTTGACTGTCTTAGAATGACACATTGTTTGTACTTTAACAGTATTGTTATTGCCATAAGTTAAATAAATGAATAAAAAGTGTCCTAGGTAACTCACATTACTGGTCGTTAATTTGCGTTATGTGTAGAATCTAATGGTTTATGTTTACTTGCTATTACCATCTACTTACAGTGCTTGCTTAGTTGAAACGTCTATACCAGCTGTATGTTTCATTTTATTCTTTTTCACATATGATAGCGTAAAATAACGTTTGGTAGAGAGATTACATATATTTTGAATTAGTCGCTTACAAATCAGAGGTTAGCAGCGGTAATCTGGTCTAGCTCAGCAACTTCGCACGTTCCTGACCTCACTTCACCAGAAGATGGCGTCGATGATTCAGTGCGCCGAAATATCGTGTAACTATGACATTCATATAACTCGGCTAGTCACCCGAGAAAATTATTTATACTTTAATGTTATTTGCTTATGGCACTAGGCCTCTTCGAGACTGGAAAGAACTAGGGACAAAGAACGGGAAGGAATTTGGCCATGGCGTTATTGAAGAAACCATCCCGGCATTCGCCTGGATGGATGGAATGACTTCGAGAAACTATGGAAAACCGAAATCTGGATGGCCGAATGGGGATTCGAACACGCTTCCTCCTGAATGCGAGGCCAGAGCGTTACCGCTCGCCACCACACTCAGAATTATTATTGTTATTAGTGAGATATCAACTCGCGGGATCAGAAAATATGTTTCCGAACTAGTATTCTGCTTAACTGCTTTGGGTACTGGTTATCATATGTGCCGTGGCTAGATGTTTCTGCGTTGAGCGTGTTTTTACTTAAACTGTACTGAACTAGGTTGGTTTGTTAAATGCATATATTCAGTCATAATAATTTTACCGTCATTGAGAACCATTAGTATTTGAAAGTTTTCCGTACGGTCAGCATGCTGTTCTTAAAGTTATTAATTTTAAATATTTACAATTCTCTATCTAGTTACAATGCAGAAGATACATCACAAAAACAATATTCATATCAAGAATGTGTGATAGACCAAAAACAACAATATGTCTAAACACTATAAAATTCTAACTGATTTATTATTATCATTAGTTTATTAATTATTTCTGGGTGCGTCGATTATACTACGGTGAAAACAATCATACGTTTCTGCTTAAAATATATTGCCGTTTCCATTGACATACTTGCTGGTTATACTCGATGTTTTAGATCTATTTTTAATTATTACATGGACCAAGTTCTTTTTATTTTAATATTATACCCTATTGTTAGAACAATGGATAATACATTACTGTCTAATTCGTTGGAGATATTCAGTTTCAACTGTCCTGAATAAAGCAAAACTTTTTTTTTTTTTGTTACTTTCTTAGCTTCTTCGTTCTTTACGTATAACGTGATGGTTGTTTACATTTAAATAACTCTTTTCACTTATAAGTTACTTAACTACAGCTTCGGAAGCAAAATGTTTGAAATTTCTTTAGTTTTTTACCAAAGTTTCCATTACTTGAGGAAAGCACATACTCCATTTCAGTTTTGATTTACAGGGATATCTTAGATTCCATCAGTGCTGAAAAGTTTTTTTCGTTGGCAAGAAAATGTAATGTGTTCTCTTTGCTGTTTATGCTACGGAATTTATTGGTTTGGATTCTTATATTGAGAGGCAATGTAATATATTACTTTTTCCCGACCACAAAAGGAGGGTCATTTTTCTCGAAAATATGTATGTACACTTCTTTATTTTGTGCTGCAGACTAAACGGATAGATGGATTTCTAGGTACGAGATGTCTTTGGATTCGTCTTTTCGTCACGAATGTAGCAGGCTATGTGGCAGAGCTGCCAGTTGAGCCAACTTATTTTATATGGCTGGGTCCTTCAAATTATTCAAAATCAAATATTATCATACAAACCAACAAAACTGTTGAGTTATAGTCAGTAACAAATACAATTATTAATTTTTTACCTAACTTTTATAGAAATATAACTGAGTTATTCTTATTTAACGTTAAAATGTCAAGAGATCAGTCAAGCCGCAAGGAAAAAATTTATACTTTGCTGGTAATATCTGAATTTGAAAAAGGAAATATGTAGATATATAAAAAATTATGTCATATATACAAATATACACACATATATACAAATATTATAAGCATCGCCGTTATTATCCCAAATACTTTATAACTTTAATTGTCTTTTTTTAAAAAAGTGCTGGAAAGTACTTTGCTTTTAAATTCTTATTTCTGTATGCAATTATACAAGGCAATCTGCTATGCGAAAAAGGTAACGATATTGTATACATTTTGTATCCACAGTCTGACAGCCGTGCTATGTGGTTTTAAACGTATTTCGAACACGGACACTATAGCACAAAATATCAGAGCAAAATAATACATATGTAAACCTGTCATGTTGGTTAGCATTTAAATAGTTGTCTAACACGAATCGAAATTATAATTAAATTGCGATACTGTTACGTCAAGAGGGCGAATTAAAATTTGCACGCAGCGCTGATAATGAAGTGCGGAACCGTGAAGCCTGGCTGCTAAGCGAGCGTCAATCGTTGGCATGTTTCTTCGAAAATACGATTTTGTTGCTGTTTACAGGTCAGTCCCATTCTCGCAGGTACTTTCCGTTCTATTGCTACTAAAATGTTGCTGATTCTATTTATAACTACTCACCGAGATGGGAGGAGGCCAATATTGGCCTCCTACCTATCATTCGGGAGGACCGGGGTTAAACTCGGTTCGGCCATCCTGTCTGAGGTTTTCCGTGGTTTCCCTCAGACACTTAGGCGAATGCTGGGATGGTTCCCTACAAGGCCACGGCCGACCTTCCATCCCCCTTTCCTTCCCGTAGTAGTAGATTGGCTGAAAAGAGTCCCCTATGACTCTCCAGCAGCCCGCCTCCCAGCCTTCTGCTGGGAGGAATGAAATGTAAAAAAAAAAAAAAAAAAAAAAAAAAAAAAAAAAAAAAAAAAAGAATTTATAACTACTGATTAATCTTCGCTATATCAAAGTGGTAATGTAACTAGCTACTTTTTTATTTGTAATTTCACATTCTGCAAATAATTAAAAAAAAAACATAACGTCGATAAAAGCAAGTAGAAAATTCATTTACATAATTTTATTTTTGCTTATTGCTTTAGGCTTCGTCGACTTCGGGATCATTATAGGCAGGAAAGGGGGCAAGGAATGGAATGGTATTCGGCCATGGCCTTTGAAGGAGTTATCCCTGAATCCTGGAGTGATTGGGTGAAACCATGGATAACCCAGATCTGGATGGGTATTTGAACGCACGTTCTCCCGAATGTGATTTAAATACAACTTCTATACTAAACAACAAATGTGTATTGCAATCAACTAAAACATACATTATTTTTACCCGACTGTGAAAAGTTACTAGAAAATTAAAAGGAAGCCATTCAGCATTAATGATTTTAAGTGAAAAAGTAGTTGTATTAAATAATTATAACAGCAGAAGTACCTACAGTTATTAGATAGTGTGGCAATTATCTCAATTACTCAAAAAATTCTGCAGACGAGTACAAGTATGCATGTAATATCCATATGATATTTTCTGATTCATAATTTAAAGATGGCAAAATTAAAATATTGTATGAAACTAGTGGAATTGAGAAAAGCTCTTATCATTGCAACAGAGCACATTTAGTGGAACGATCTGTTCACGCAAATGATATTTAATACTGCTCTCTGTCCTCAAGACATTAAGTTACCATGAGGTTGTTATCTTGAAACATTATTGGCTTAGATCGATACAAAGCTTCTTGCAGTTTAGAAAAGAATACGTTCTCTAGGTTTTTCATGGTTGTAACCGTGAGATGCGTTATAGTCATTATAAGTAACTTAACAAAAGTTGGTTCGTGTATCAGTGTGTATACGCGCAGGAACTGAAGCTTCTATCCTCGTAAACAAAGTTGAATCACACTTTGCTAGATTATAAGAGATTTGCTCGAGCCTTAGTTTCTGTTTTGTAGTTAGAACTATTTTTTATCCTAGTACAATTTGTACAAAAATATCAGGTAACCATTCGTTCTTTGTATAATCAATAGGATGCGAGAGGCATCAGCAAAATATGACTTTTATTTGGAACGAACGGAAACTTTTTTATTACGTAGATATTTATGTATAGGATATTGATGAAGATGATTATTATTAATATTAATTTTTATTATTATTTTGATTCCGTTGTGTTTGGTTAATTTGTATCATGTGGGGCATACTTTTGTAATCAAAAGTTTACGTTAACTGAAATAGGAAATATATGTTTCATATTTAATATGGTCCACTGTTTAACAAGAGCTTAAGTGGCCTCGGGTACTGTTGTAGCTGCTTGCATTAAAATATCGTTAAGTGTGCATGCGCAGAACGTTAAGTGCGCATGCGCAGATCGTTACGGTTCACGCGCACGTAAAGCATCTACATCTACATTATATACTCTGCAATTCACAAAATTGTGGGTGGCAGAGGTAGCTCAGTACCAAAGCTAGTATCTTTGTTCTGCATTCCAATCCCGAATGGTACAAGAGAAAAAAAAAGAATTCATATAAGAATCAGTGTGGCGCCTTATTTCTCTAATCTTATCTTTCCTGTCATTCCGACTCAAATAGGTTGGTGGACGAAGTATTTCACTACACTCGAAAGTGAAAGTGGGAGTACGCATGTTTACCAATAAGTTTAAACGAAATGTGCGTCGTCTATCTACCAGAGACTCCCAGCCTAGTCTACTAATCAGTTCATTGACGCTTTCATTAGGACTGTAGCAAGCGGTCACGAATCGAGCGGCCCTTCTCTGTACTTTCTCTATACTTTCGATCAACCCCTTACGAAACCGATCCCAAATGCCACAACAATAGTCCAAATGTGAACGCACAAGAGATTTGTACGGTATCTCCTTTGTTTGTTGATTGCAATTTTTAAAGATTCGACCTAGGAATCGCAGCCTAGAATTAGCTCTATCTACTAACGAATTAATGTGTAAGTCCCATTTCATATTCCTTTGTTCTGTTACTCCTAAATATTTCACAGAATCGACCATATTAATAACTGAACTGTTTTTCACTACCACATTAAAAAGTTTATTTTGTTAAGCTATGAGATGCATATGTCTTAAGGACTTATTCCCTGTCAGGAGGAGGCTGATCGGCAGGCACAGACGGCTGCTGCAGAGTCGAAGCGAGCGCCGGCGACCGTGAAGCGCGGCGGGGGCGCGCGCGGCGGCCGGTGCGAGGCGTGCGGCGCGCGGGTGGCGGCGCACCAGTGGGGCGTGCACCTGCTGTCGCACTACCACTGGCGGCGCGCCGCGGCGGCGCCGGCCACGCCGCTGCACCAGCAGCTCGTGCTCAGGCACATGGGCGCCGTCGCGCGGCTCGCGCCCTTCCGCTGCCAGCCGTGCCGCTTCTACTTCAACACCGCCGAAGACCTGCTGCGCCACGTGCGCTCGCAACAGCACGTCGACCTGGACCGGCAGGTCATTACATTGCTACGAGGGGGGGCCCAAAAATAACCGGAATCTTAATGCTCCGCATCGTGTACTTGTAGTACCAGGTTCGCCGACAGAGGACTTTTGTAGGACCTCTACTGTGTCTTCCCACCAAGCGGCATCACCCGACAGCGACTAGTGTGGTTTCTCTGGCAGTTCTTTATATGTGTGTAGTGCTGACGTGACACGAAAAGATGGCTCATTGTTAGGAACAAAGTACGGCTGTGAAGTTTTGTTTTTTACTAGGCACGAACGCAGTGGAAACTGTTTTGATGATGCAAACTGGTAACAAAGAACATGCTCTTAGTAAAACTCATGTGTGCAAATGGTTTTCTAGGTTTAAAAAGGGAGTAATGGCCATTGAAGATCAGCCCCGTTCAGGTCGTCTTTCAACTGGACAGCATTGGCAAAATCCGTAATTTGATCAACGAAGATCAACGCAGGACAATCGACCAACTCGAGGACTTATCCCGGTTGTCCTGGAGCTCAATATGGTGCATTTTGAACGATGATTGGGGATGCGAAGATTGGTAGCAAAGTTGGTGCCGAGATTTCTCACGGGAAATAGAGGTCGTTGCGTTCAATTTTTTTTTTTTTTTAATTGCTTTACGTCTCTCAACAGCGTGGTCTTTAGAGACGGGTTGCGCTCAAGAAGACTGTCGTGGAACAAAGGACGCCCTCAAAGACGATCCAAATTTTTTCAACAATATCGTCACAGGCGACGAGTCAGGGTGCTATAGGTACGATCCAGAAAGTAAACAACAGTCATGTTAATGGAGGTCAACTTGCTCACCTCGTCCAAAAAAAAGCTCGTCAGGTGAAATCGAAAGTGAAGACGATGTTGATCTGATTTTTTTTTTTTTTTTTTTTTTTTTTGGACGTCAAAGGGATTGTACGTTCAGAATTTGCCCCTGAAAGCCAGACAGTAAACTATTTGTAGGTTATAAAAAGGCTGCGCAGAACTTAGGCGCGAAAACGTCTGGCTATGTGGAATATGCTTGTATCCACTAAGCATAAATTGGACGCATAGCACTTCTTGATAATTAATGCTGCTCAGGAGATAACAAAAACAAAGTTATTTTTATTAAAGATAAAGGTTATTAATATTTTTGGAAAATAAATTCGACAAAAATCAGGCATTTAGTCACGTGACCGCGAAACCAATGAGAAAGCGTTGCGTCACGACACGCCACGCCACCCGAAACGCCAAAGTTGTTTACATTTTCGTGGAACAGAACAGGTAACTTGGTAAATTATTCGTTTGTAGCAACTTTTGCCACGTTAATACAGTTGTTCTGTTATATGCTGAAACCCAAGTGTAATTCACTGTGGAACCAGAGTTTAGCAAAGCAAACACTAGCAATTTAGCCATAATTGACGCCGTAACAACTGACAGATTTTTCGACTCAAACATCGACTTTTGCTCATCGGAATTTCGCAATGTTAAAACTTCGATGTAACTATACAGAAGTTTCAAATATACATTGTAAGATTAAATAGCATTATTTCAGTTTCATAATCTATTCTGTACCGTATCGTAACTTTTCAGTTGCATCACGTCTAAGGTACATTTCTTTTTGCTTAGAGATACACCTTTTGTAGAAAATATCCTCAAAAACAAGTGTGGCAAATTTTAAAGCTGTGGCGCTGCCAATTTCCAGTCTGCTCTAAGCTTCATATAAGCCTAACAACGTCAACTTCCAGTTAAAATATCTCGAGAACCAAGAGAGGTATAAAAAAAAATTATTCTTTATTTTCGATTTGTTTCATCGAAATGTATAAGAATATATCATCAGATTGTAGCACCACGGTAATGATAGTGCTGCCAGAGTGCGTTTATTATGTTAAACGTAACATTAAAGAAAGATTTTAAATAATAAAACCAAAACAACCTCAACTCATACCTTGAAAAGTACTGGTTCTACAAAATTCATCATGTTTGCTTTAGATTTAGAAATATATTGTACACAAACACTTACATCAAAATGATCTTCACAAAAATAGATTCTTGAATCTACATATAAACTATGAACATCCTCCCTCCTTCCAAGTTTTAACCATTTTTTCCGTATTTGTTCATTGCTTAGAACATATATAAATATTTTTTGTTGCTTTTTTATTATTGTGCCTTTACACTGGGGTACTACACAGTACTTATAAAACGAGGAATTAATTTTTAATTAAAGAAAACTGGCAACCTGCCATATACATACACGACTGTTTTGTTTTGTTTCGGATGGCGTGACGTTATTCAAGACGCCATGACAGTCTCGACCGTTTTCGAGGTAAATTTAAATTCGTTTTAAGAAATGCAAAATACATAATGCAATGCTAGATTTATGAAAAATAATACGTTTTTTGAGTAAAATAGATAATAAGGTAAAATATAAACTTGTTTTTCAAATTTAGCCAACTAGCCAATTCCGGCGAGTGGTTCCTGTATCACGCTAACGCTCTCGTGCACACGGCTCGCAGTGTTTTTTTGGCCTCAACGAAGACGACTACCCCTCGCGCCCTATTCGGCGGATTTCTTTTTGTTCCCGAGGATGAAAAGGGACTTGAAACGGAAGCGTTTTGCGGATATCGAAAAAGTAAAACGCACTGTCACGAAGGTGATAGCAGCTATGAAAGAGGACGAATTTAAAAGGTGCTTCCAACAGTGTAATGAACGTTTGGACAAGTTCCTTAATGCTAATGGAGAGTACTTTGAAGGATATTAAGTTAAAAAAAACCCAATAAAGTAAATGCATTCTATTAAGCAATTCCGGTTATTTTGGGTCTCCCTCGTATATCTATCAGATGCCATTAACATACTCGTGGGGATACTATAATTTTCAGGTGCATTTTATCAGCGTTTCATACAAGTGATGTGTTCTTTTACTTGTACAGCGCTGGTGCTGATTACCAGAATACGAATTCACTGCTTGCTGCACTATTATCTTGAAAACAATTACTGTCTTACAAAATTTCCATAAGTTTTTCATGTCTTATTTAAGCTAAGGATTTACCAAAAGTAGACAGTAGTGACTTTTATACATTTATATTGTTTGTATTCTAACTTCAGTAAACAGGAAGGTAAAAGGCGAATGAAACATGGTGCTTGGACAGAGGTGAATAAGTTCTTTAAATATGCTGCCTTTAGGGAGCGTCCATAATCCACCTAACTCCATTTTGGCCCTCTCCCCCTCCCCCCCCCCTCCCTCCCACGTAGCCCGTGCCTCTACCCCCTACCCCACGCACAATGTAGCTTCTTTCCCTATTGATTCCAGAAGACGTTTTGTACTGTTTTCTCTTGTGAGAATTAAATTTTTGGCGTACGGCTGATTCTGCTCGGGTATTCTGCCGGATAATTTCCACTTTGCACAACGTTTCGGCAGCAACCTCCGCTGCCTTCATCAGGTGAGATGTCATATCGAAGCTATCACTGCAACGACAAAGCACACAGCGGAGGTTGCTGCCGAAACGTTGTGAAATGAAGAAATTATCCGGCAGAATACTCTAAAGGAATTCTTATTTTCTCTTTTGAGACTATCGTAAATTACGGTACATATGGAAATAATAGTTAAATGACGGTAATAAATATTCGCTTGATGTTGTGTGTTCTGTTTTTTATTTTAACCATCCTCCCCCCCCCAAGCTAGACCAAGTCACGTAGTTTATGGACGCTCCCTATGTGGCGTGTGTCTGACTGCACAGTACTTGCAGCTGGAGGGCGACCACTGGTGCTCGCTGTGCCGCGTGTCGTGCCCCAGCGCGGCCGCCCTGGAGGGCCACCTGCTGTGTGCCGAGCACGCGGAGCTGGCGGCCGCGGCGGCGGGCTCGGTGGCGGTGGAGCTGCGGCGCCGCGTGCTGCCCGCCTGCGGCGACTGCGGAGCGCGCTTCCAGTACCGCGTCGCGCTCAGGCAGCACGCGCGCAGGCGGGGGCACTCCGCAGCGGCGGCGCTCGGCGACGACGGCGGCCGCCTCAGCTGCCCGCACTGCGCCTTCCACGCCACCTCCAAGGTCACCTTGCAGCGGCACCTCGCCAAGGTGAGACCCTGCCTAAACTCCTTCTCTAAACCATATCTATAGTCATATAGCGATGGCTGCAATACATTCAACGTTAGAGGTATTTCTTCTTTCTTTCTTCCTTATACCGGGTTTTTCAAAAAGACCGGTATATTTGAAAAATCAATAAAAACTAAACGGGAAGCGATAGAAATACACCGTTTGTTGCAATATGCTTGAGTAAATTTTCAGGCAGACAATCTTCCGAAATTAGTAACAATTTTCAACAACAGATGGCGCTGTGTTCTAGGCGGTGAAATTCCAACACCAGAAAAATCCGCTGTTCTAAGGAATAAATCATTTTTTCACAGCAAACTTGCAATCTGTGAACAGCATACGCTTACAGCAGAAAGATGACTTACAGAATGGCGAACTCACAGACTGCGTTTCCTTCTATATCTTTCAAATCGCCCGCAGCGCCATCTGCTGTTGAAAATTGTAACTAATTTCGAAAGTTTGTCCGCCTGAAAATTAACTGTTGTCCCAAGCATATTGCAACAAACGGTGTATTTCTATCGCTGCCCGTTTAGTTTTTAATTGATTTTTCAAATATACTGGTAATTTTTTAAACACCCGGTACCTATTCATTGAGCGCGCTGAAACTTGTTTAATTTAATACAATTGCGATTAGGTGGTTGAGCCGGCAGAAATTTCCTTACACAGCGGTTCCCAATTTCCTTCTGGCCACGGAACCCTAATTCATCATACATTTTTCGGCGGATCCCCATTTTTATAAGCGAAAGCTGAAAAACCAGTCTCGCATCGGTTATTCGTCACAAACAGAAGCAGAACTACGAAACCCTTCTCGGCGCGGTTATGACTCCTTTCAACGAATATTATATTTAATTCTCGTACGGAACACGCAACCCTTGTGACCCTTCCACCATTTGGGAACCACTGCCTTTCACAACCATATTTCCCCTTTTCGTTTCCCACCTACTTTCGCCCTCTACTAATTTGAACTTTAAATTCTTTTAACGTTTTTGGTAAATTATTAATCATTTCGCTTGATAATATTTTCCAGTCCTTGGCCCCTCCCCTATGAAGGAAACTCTTACCACGATCTTAGGCTTGGAATCGATGTGGTAATCGTAATCATTTCCCTTCGATTCACCTCTTCTAATTCTTCCATCAATATCTTTGCATGCCTCATCACCAATATTCGAGTTATACACTGCCATGACTCTCAACACCCTCCTTCTGTCTTCCAATGTATCCGATTTCAGCTACTTTATCATTTCAGTTACTGATTGTTTTCTGCGGTATTTTCCAAAGTAGGGTTCCATACTACACTACCATATTCAAGTAATGGTCTTACCAAAGTTCTGTTACCCAGTTCGCTTACTTCTCTGGTACATTCCCTCATCAGTCTTTCCAACTAGTGAAGGATTTTGAAAACTTATCCTACTACCTATCCAATGTGTGTTCTTTTTATGATTATTCGCCATCCTATTCTTCCAAAATCTGTTCATGCAGTGTGTTGCTTCTTCCGTTCTTCTGACGATTTTGTATCAGACATGCTTCTAGATTTTTTTGCAAATGTGTGCTTGTTTGCCGAGGTTCTGAAAACTTCGCGATTTTTCATAATACCCTTCCTAATGTTAAACTCACTTAAGTCCCCCATTGTTTCCTCCAGTCATTCTACCTTCGTTGAATCTTTTTGATAGTATATTATTATTACTGATTTCTGCCACGCTTCGTGGTACTTAAGAATCAAATTTTTTGGACCGAAGCCCAGTTTTTTAGGACTGGAGGGGTTAGTTCCAGAACATGTGGTTCTTCCGCCCCCTCTGCCGTTGGGAACAATCCTATTCCTCTTCCGCCATTGAGGCCGTTGACCGTGGTGTGTTTGGTCCGCGAGAGCTATTTTATTTCGCTCAAGTCCGCCGGTAAACCGGTGAGGACCTCCCTATCCGCCACCTGGGACGCGCCCGAATCCCTTCCCGCCCCTTGTCCCAATCCCTTCCCGCCTGTAATGACCTCGACGTCGACGAGGCGTAAAACCATAAGTAAAAAAAATGTGGTACGACCTGGCAGTAGGTATAAAATACGTGGAGTCAGCATGAGCATGCGGCCGTAAAACCGAAAGCTCCAATCTGACCAGGCCAATGATAATTCATCAAAGGCAGTCTGAAATACAGAGGTTCTTCATAATTTAATTTTCAGTCCTAATGCTTTAGTGAGAATCGAGAGTCGCAATGTTTCTGATAGTCGGAATACGTTTTAACGTTATTCACTGCGTTTATTTGGGAAATATGTGGTTTTAGGGTGAAATATCTCCCATTATTCAAAAGAATATAGAATAGTGAACACTCACTGCCATGTTAAATGACGTGAATTCTTCCGACGGATGGATGTGAACATAATTTCAGACTGTCTCAAAACTGCAGTAAAAGTTAAGGACTTAAATTGCCTTTGCCATCCCAGGGATGTAGAGTTACTTATACTGTATTAGATTACTTAGCAGCGAAGTTGCACTTAGCTGCAGATCAATTTCCGCTTGTCCACCGGTACTCCTGCAAATACGCATAGTTTCCTATAGAGTCGTCTGTAGGAGCCGTCATTCTTCTTTCTTAATGAAATGTATATCATACTCTAATTTTCTCCGGAATGAAGTGATGCAAATTCAAAAGACAATAAAGTAGCGTTAAAAATATAGACTATAGATAAAAATGTGAAGTAAATCTTTACTTGTTCTTTGCTTGGATTATGGGGGACTAATGTTATTGAATTATATTACTTGTGCATATTTATCAGTAATTCAGTAATATTTGGAGTACTATTCCTTCGTCTTTTATTTATTTATTTATTTTTATTTTCTATTTTTTTGTTTTTTTTTTTGTTTTTTGTTGTTGAACCATCTGAGCGTGTAAATGAAAGCCAGAATTTTTCACATACAGCGGACTTAAGAAACTTGTTGCATGTATTCTCATCAAAATTCATGTCCAGTGTATTCTAAAATCAGTTCAGCTAATTCCTGAAAAGAGCCATTCAAACAATTAACTAGTAGTGTGGTGTCTGCGATAACCACTGTGAGTATTGTAGTTATATACGTAGAAAGGCCCAAATAAATCACTATCGTCTATGCGTGAGTAAACTTCATTATTGTCAGGTGAATTTAAATCCAACATTTTGTTTTACATAAAACTGGTGTAAAAAGCGTTACAAAACTGTTAAAGTAATTCTTTTCTTTATGAACATCTCTTAACACACATTTTCTAGGCAACTAGTAAAAAGTATTGTCATAATGGAAGTTCAAACTGAACTGGTTATTTAAGAACCCTCTCTGGTAGAAATACAATTACTGAACGATGAAGGAAGTTTACTAAAGACAGTCGACGTTTTTAAGGCTTATATAACATTGGTCAGGCATGAGAGTTGCCTCTTGCATTGAGTAAACTAAAGATATAAGAACATTGCTTAGCAAAGTGCTTGCAGTCCCGAAATTTTTTTATTAGGTTTCATCGAAATCTTTCATTCTCTTAATCTGTTATTTTAGCTTTATGTCTGTAAACCACTTCCCTCGACATTATTTTATAGAAGACCTGATTGCGCCAACGGTTAGATGTAGAATCATTTAATACTTTTTACCTTAAAGTCATACTACAGGTTCTAATTTTCCGATTGGCCATTTATTTCCAGGCATGGCTTTTGTGACGTCAACTCCAAGACGGCGGAATATTTTTGCATTGCTCGTTGATTATTTAAAAATTGAGCTACCCACAGCTTACTTTACTTACAAATTTAACCTAGTCACAATGATTCTGTAATAATTATGTCTTTTTTTTTTTCCTTTTTCGATAGCGGGTTACGAAAGTTTATCCCTCAAGTTTGTTGTGCTATGGAAGTCAGTAGTAAACACATCTGTCTTTCATACTTTGTGTGAGGTTTCTTACAGAAACACGGCAAGCAGATGTTCTTCTGTTCGACGTGCTCGCTGGAGTTCGGCAGCAAGTCGGAGGCGCTGGAGCACCGCAGGTCGCAGGAGCACAGGTACGCGGCGTCGGCGGCGCGCGTGGGAGGCGCTCGCAGGTGTCTCTACTGTGCGCGCACGCTGCCCAGCCTGCCCGCCCTCAAGGAGCACATCGCCGCCGACCACCACAACCTCATGCACAAGTGAGTCGCACCATCTGCGAACGGCGAGTTTCATTAGATGTATCTTTCTTAGCATTTAGTGTCTTTATGTGCCATAACGAATCACTGGAAACTGGGATTAGATAAAACAAACACATTGCGTAGCTTTTTAAAAGTGAAAAGTCTTTGGGGATGGCAGGGAAAAATTGGTTAGCGTTACGCGTTCGGTGCGCATGCGCCCTTAACGTTCTGCGCATGCGCCCTTAACGGTTCCTTCAGCAAGCAGCTACGGCAGTGTACGCTGCCACTTGAGCGCTTGTTAAACTGTGAATATTCCCTACATCGTTTTGTGTTAGTTTGCGCTTCTCGTTACGTTTTATATGCATGTATTTATGAGTGTGAGAATACTAGGTGTGGCTACAAAACAATGAGATGCATGCTTCTACAGAAGTAGTACGCATGCGTCAGAGACTAACCAGCAACAGCTGAGTTGCGTGAAGACTTCTCTTTCGAATGCAGCGCCTCCCGTATCTGTAAATAAATCAGTCTAGTCGTGGCCTTCATTTGTATAAGAGCTGTTGTTTTCTTTTGCCAGAAAAATGATAATAGAGCAACGAAAATGCTACTGAAACTTAGTTTTTTACTACAAGAAATGTGTGGCATTCAACGTTTATCACGTGCGCGAGTTTTTGAGTGATTTAAGCGTTTCCAAGAGGGCCGGGAAGAAGTTGAAGATGATTCACGCTCGGGTCGCCCTTCCACGTCAGAAACTGATAACAATATTTAAAAAGTCAGTAATCTGATTCAATCTGACTGTCTGTTAACTAACCTTGAGTTTCCTGCTCAACTTCGTGAAAAAAATAATGAAAAAAATGACCCGAATTGTGGAAGAACAAGTTACGGATTCTCCATCAACACAACGCCCCGACTTATTCTGCATTGTCTGTCAAGACGTTTCTAGTCAGGTACAACGTCCCTGTGTACCTTATTCGTCTGACCTTGCACTATGTGAATTTTATCAGTTTCCCGAGGTCAAATCTGCAATAAGAGGAAAAAGATTTGAAGCTGTGATAGCAAAAGCGGCACGCGTCATGAAGGAGCTCACAGAAAACTTCCAGCACTGTTTCAAACAATGGAACGTTGTAGGGATAGAGGAGGTATGTATAAATTCAAAACATTTTTTTAATATATAGAAACGGTCTCATTCCTGTATAGCTGCACCTCGTATGTGTTTCACGAGTATACTTAAACTGCGTCAAAAATTTTAAAGCTTAAATTGCTCTAATGCGCACTGAAAATCACGTGACGACGTCGGAAGGTATATGTCCATCCATTAATACGCACTGATACACACGCCAGTAGTTTCAGTTTCTGTTTATTAGTTCTTTTTTGTTTATTTATATTTTCATTTGTGTACGAGGACAACTTGGACGAAGTGCCTATTTTGCTGTACAAATCCAATAAAGAAAGTATCTTTCGTCCAGTCGAGTGCGAAACAAACATATAATATCACATAGGGAAATACATAGAAGTTTCACTTGTTGCTCGTGTACACGCTGATACATCAACAGCTTTTTTTTTTTAAATTTCAAGCGGCATAAAAATCATATTTATGCAATTGTATTGGCTGAAGAAGATACTGGTTTAATGCAGTCGCATCTTTTCGTAGCACCCAGCTGTATTAACTGCCATACTGATTTTCGATTTCATAGTTTAGCTCTCAGAGTAATCGCAGTTTGGAGTCAGGAATTTGATTCCGCTGCTTTTATTCCAGATGTGCAATGTGCGGGATGAAGTTCACCCTTCCACAAGAGCTGTCCCGCCACGTCCGCATCAACGCGTGCTCCTTTCCTTCCGGAGGTCAGCGTGAAGATCACCAGGAGTCTAACGAGCGAGAGGAGAAGTCGGCTGATGTGGAAGCAGCCTCCGATCAGACTGTGGCAGAGGACGTCACTCCAGCGCCGCTGCCTACTGAGCAGGACAATACCGCATCTGCGGGGAAATTCGGCTGCGAACAGTGCCCCTACTCGTGTTCGTCGAGGGTCGAGCTCTTGTTCCACACGGTACATGACTTTGCTATAATCTCTGATTGGTGCAAAGATTGCTATCCTAATAAAAGTACAAGGTAATGCCTAAAATACACTAACATCAGAGCTTACGTATCCAATAAACTGATCAAAAATCAATGCATGGAGCTGGATACAAAGCTTGAGGATAGTAATCTAAAGTACAATGTAAGTAAATTTAGCAGTTCATTTACATTACAGGGAGCTCTAACGCTTTACTTGAAGGACGAATTCTGAAGGAAGGTGGCAACCGAGAGTTAGTTTTGCAAAATTGCACTAACTTTTCTTTTCCGTTTTGGCGCTGCGTGTTTCTGCGAAGACAACGGTTCCGTCCCAACCTGGGGCCTTCATCAGGGCTGCTTCAAGTTAATGTATCCATCTTCGTTTTCCAGTATGGATATTTTTCGGTAGAGATGTTCTTTTCCTTTTTCCTCCGGCAAACAATGTACGAATCGTATACATTAACCTGAAGCAGTCTTGATGAAGGCCCCAGGATGGGACAAAACGTTGGTGTCACTAGCAGGAAACGAGCAGCACCACACCTTAAAAGAAAAGTTAATGCAATTTTTCCAGAATGAAGCCCGCGAAAATTATGAAATTTTTTATGTGCTAGTTTTGTTAGTATCTGCCATCTGTGCTATAAAAGAAAAATTAGAAAGAGGCACTATATTTTTATGTTTTTTTAAACTCTTGGAAACACATTGTGTACTGAGATGGAACTGGTCCATTTTGCCAATATCTTATTTCTATTGGTAACTCCTGATTATTTACTGAAGTGTGTGTAAACAGCTATTTCTCCTTCTGCAGCATAACAGGTATCCGAAACACTATTTACAAATAAAATTGAGTTCAACGAATAAACATAAAATTTCAGACACACCCAATATTTGTGGTGTAACATATGTTTGCCGGCTGCGTCTGTGCATGGCACAGGAGGAACAGTCTCCATCGGATTGACGTAGAGGGAAGTGATTGAATAGACTAAAATATTGACGTTAGCTACCGAATATATTAAAAATCTGAAAGTTTTTTTATTGTTTTTAATAGGTTATTTTCTTCGTTCAATGGGAATCGGGTCACGAGTGGAGTTAAAAACACGTGAGTTGCGAGTGCATTTAATTTTTTTTTTTTTAAGTTACATTTTTTTTCATAACGCTAACGTGCAGGTATTGACGAACTGTAGATATTCCATAGACACAGAACTATTTATTACTAAGAGCCAGAGCAGTCTCGCGACTCAGTGGTTAAGGCATTTGATTTGAGATCGAAAGGTCTCCATTTCGAATCCCTATCTTGTCAGGGATTTTGAAAGGGCTTTACCTCGACTTTCACCGACGGAACATCTTACTGTGTAATGTGAAGTACACCAGAACGTTTCCGTGGTTCGAATTCCACGTTAAACTGCAGTTCCCTTTAGTTAATAGGATTACCGAGTTACCTGTATGTTAAGGCAGGCACGGCAGAGGTGTATTCGCGGCAAAACGAAACTCTGTAAAACCAGCGGCCGAGATACCCTTGGGGATCTCGCTTCTAGTGCTGCCAAAACATCATTATTGTTAAGCTGCGTTCCCACGATCTCTTGTAACAAGGGCGGGACGGGACGGGACGGAACGGGACGAATACTTACCAACACGCCATGGGAACAGGGCCTCCTCTGCTAGCGGAGATGAGACGCAGCTACCCACTATGTGTCGGTAAACATCACAGGCGTGTGTAGAGGTGCGCTGTTGCCATCGGTTTGCAGCAGCTGTGCACACTCCTTCTTTTGCTATAAAGTGCTCTGTGCCAAACGACATTAGGCAACGTGGTGGGGAGGTGGCGGCGAGGTAAGCTAGGGCTAACCTGCGGCGCACGCTCGTCCCTTCACTTCGGCTAATGAGGTCCCATCCCGTCCCGCCTCCTTTACAAGAGATCATGGGAATGTGGCCATAGACGTTTCCGTCCTGCACATCCTCTTCCATGTCTGGTGGTCACTCAAAGATTTTCCTTTCGCCACTTGTCTCCAAACAACTCCATTAGCCTCTGCATATTTCTTCACTTGGTCCATCCACCTTGACCGTGGTCTTCTAATTTGTCGCCTTCGCTTCCTACTGTTTAAGAGTGTAACTTCTGCATTTTCCCCTCCTCTGTCCTCATAACGTGCTCCAATCACTGAGGTCTGTATTATATTAAGATCTATTCCAATTCTTTAAATTGTAATTACACAAGTCCAACCACCCCTCCTCGGGGTGAGAGACCTGAAGTAGGGGAAGGCGTGTTGAGGCGAAGTACAGCGGGGACCTAGTGTGCTCCCTGGCCGATATGGTAGCTGTGAATGCCCTAAAGGAACCCTGAAAAATGACGGCCAGCGGGGCTCTGATAAAGCTAGAGGGCGTCCAGTAATTACTTGGGATGTTTATCCGGAATTGCGAAAGCCGCCTCCACATCCCCCCTTTTTCTAGTGCTAGGACTGTTATATTACCCGTCCCTAAAGTCGGTGTCCGCGTCGCTTTTAGACCTTAATACCCCCTCTCCCCCCAAAGTCGACATTCATGTCGTTTGTAGAGCTCTACTAACCTTGAAGAATTTAGGAGCTGACGTGAGATTTCCGTCCCCTTACGTTGGTGACATACGGTGGGATATCACCGAACCCCCTCTCCCCCCTATTTCACCTCCGCAATTGATGGACACTCCCCTACGACAGGACTAGCAAGCCGGTAATGGATAGAGCCTGATTTGCAAACTAAGCACAGGCAAAGATGCTGTCCTTACTCATTATTATTTGTTATTGTACTGAGAACCTCATTCACTCCCTGTAACAGCAGATGTTTAATTATTATCGCACAATAGAAACACATTAAACTAATCCATCAGTAGTGTTGTTGGCTCCGCAGGTGCTGCACTCTCCGGCGGCGGCGAGCCGGGGCGCGGAGGTGCTGTACGAGTGCCCGGAGTGCGGCCGCCTGCTGCCGAAGCGCTCGCTGCTGCCCCACCTGCGCACTCACACTCATGTTTGTTGGCTCCGCAGGTGCTGCACTCTCCGGCGGCGGCGAGCCGGGGTGCGGAGGTGCTGTACGAGTGCCCGCAGTGCGGTCGCCTGCTGCCGAAGCGCTCGCTGCTGCCCCACCTGCGCACTCACACCCGCGAGTCGCCGCTGGAGTGCATAGAGTGCCGCGCCACCTTCCCTCAGCGCGCGGCGCTGCTGACCCACCAGCAGAAGGTGCACGGCAGCGGCGGCGACCGCCACGCCTGCCCCGTCTGCAGGCTGGTCCTGTCCTCGGCGCTTTCCCTGCGCAGACACCAGCTGATCCACACGCAGCGTCGCAGAGTGTTCCAGTGCAACCAGTGCGGCAAGGCCTTCTTCAACAAGTGAGTGCTACTGTCCTTGATGCAACGTCATACCGACTCCAAACTGAGTCCTTCTGCTGAGAATTTTATGCAAATTTTAGACAAATGGTGTTCCAACTACCGAATCTTACATCATTACACTGGAGATCCTATAACATAGTATACCTTTATTCAAATGGTATTAGCGAGAGACTGTTGCAGGACTTCCACATTCAGAACGAAATTAATTTTACAAAGAATAGTCGGAATATTAAGGGTGTAAATAGTAGTGAAATGTGGTGACTGATGAAGTAGGAGTTCATTGTTGACAGGAAAAAAAAACTGAAATTTTGAAAATAGTAAGACGGTAAGCATGATTAAGAAAATGAATCTATACTAATATTATAATTACGAAAGTAACTCTGTCTGCTTGTCCGTTTGTTACGTTTCTTGAGCTGAATGGCTAATCCCATCGTGATGAAATTTGACTAGGAGATGCTATTTGGCATTAGGATCGCCATATGATCCTTATTTCTGTGTAAATAATACATATTGTAATATGAAAAATTACTGAACAGCTATTGACAGACGCATTTGATACGTAGTTCTCTATAGCACATCTCGGTATATCGTGGGGTAGCTCAGTGGTTAATGCGCTTACTTACTGATGTTTGGAGCGTGGTCACCGGTTCAAATCCCGCTGGAAGCAAAGATTTAAAAAAATTGTTTTTGATCGTATGAATCACGCCTGTACGGTCAGTTGTTCTGATTCCATGTTAAACTATAGATACCACAAATATAGGGGTACAATGCGTCGTAAACCATACGCGTTCTAACAATGCTGTAGGCGTACACTTTTTTACGCTATATTAATCCCTCAGGCGTTGTTTCTCTTGCAGTCGGAGAAAGAGTTTGTGTGTGTGTGTGTTTTTCGGACAAATTTTGCGATTTTTCTGGTAATGACATTTTAAGTCCACGTGTACGAAGTCGCGGGTAACAGCTGTATGTATGATGGTTGGAACTTAAATAGTGGCAACACTGCTGTGGAGACACTATGCAATGGAATCTACTATTCGCTGATAGCACACGTTGTTGACATACCTGCCTTACCTCCGAGCAAATGGACTCGCCCGTCCCACGTCCCCAGCGTGCGCACAATCGAGGGTAACGCAGTCACTTGTGAGCGAGCGGTCTAACGTAACGGTGTCACTGTGCTTTCGAAACAGGAACAGGATCAAGATTGAATGTGCCAGAGGTCGTACAGCACGACAGTGTCATCAAGGTCTTCAAGAGGCGTGCGGGGAATCGGCATTGCCGTACAGAACAGTGGCACGTTGCCGACCTTCATTGAAGGCTTTTACCCAAACTGTGGTACTGAAAATAACGAACTCGGTGTCAATAACTCTGCCAATAAGCATTAAATTATTCGCCTAACAAGCTTATAAATGAATGTTTTGTTTAGTTAGTGATTGAAACAAAGTAAAAAAAAAAATACGTTTCATTTTTAGTGTCACACCTTTTATCCTGAATAAACGTTTCTGAATCGTATCAATGAACAGGAAAAATATAGAGCTTCAAGTTGGTTGGTTGATTGTTTTGTATGGTTCTATTTTATGTAGGCAAAGCAAAACTTATACTCGCCAGAAGATTACTGTTTGTTGTTAACGTGAAAAAACCTAATTTAAACAGCTAAAAAGAAAATAAAGTCGATTACCTTTCATCTTCAAGCAAGCGGTTCAAATCAGTAAACCCAGCGAGATGTTTGTTTGAATGTACAGAATAAAATGAAGTGGCACCAAAATATAAACTAATAGGAATAGCAAAAGACTTGACTGTTATTTATATATTGAATGCTAGAATTGAAAAGAAGATATACAGCTGGAATGTTGCACCGCTCTTGAGAAAAGACGCTTCGAGTTCTGTAGCGACAAGTTGCACTTCTGTCAAATAGGAATAATATAAAATACAGAAAAAGATCAGAGAAAGTTTTCGCTTTTTTAAACTAATTGATAACTATGATAATCTGTTCGGATGGTCAGACGCCTCCAAAACAGAATTAACGCAGCCTGGATGAAGTGGCGGAAGATGCACTATATCTTAAATCAAAGATTTACATAACCATCCTTCGACCAGTTCGAACAGAATATTGGCCAGTCTCGAAAAGATATAAACAACAACTTCATGTAATAGAGATGAAGATGATTCGCTGGCTGCAGGGACTTGCCAGATTGGACCGCATTGGGAATGAGAACGTTCGGGCGGCATTTGGTGCTTCAAGCCATGAGAGAATGCGAGAGTGTAGTCTGTGTTGGTACGGCCATGTACTCTTATCAACAACTCTTCCGTTGCGAGGATTGCTCTTAAATGTAAGCCTGGAGGGCCGAAGGCCACGAGGGAGAGCTAGGAAGCGTTGGCTGGATACCTTGCGGGAGGACTTGCGACTGGCCAATGGCTCACTTGAGGATGCACAAGATCGGCTTTTACGGAAGAAGGAGTCTTAATAAAGCAATGCGGGATAAATGCGAGGAGCAAGAAGAACGTTTCATCGTTAACTGAAATGGAGAAGCATGACTTTAAAAGGTTCTGCGCAGAAAGGTGGAATAATATGCGAATATTAACACAGTTTCACTCATTAAATTGTAATTATAGTAAAATACTTCTCCGAAAAGCTTATTTGAATCGTATAGTTATGATTAGTGGATTACGAAGCTGAAAATACCTTTTTCCCCTCATTCTATTATGGAGTGTAAAAAAAATGACGAAGCTTATGTAGGTAATCCAATACGTACATACCAGGTGTATTTGGATAGTGCTGAAATTAGGTAAGAAGAAGAGTTATTGACAAGGTGTAAATCCGTAAGAAAGAAAAAAGAAATATAAACGAAAGAGGTCCTTTTTTTTGTGCGAGGTGTTATCGTACCCACACTGGTTTGATTGGGCGATATGTTAAGGCAGATCAGGTTCTGGTGATGGGTTATTAATTGTGAAACTAATTTGGAAGAGATTTTTAAATTTTGATATCTCGATCAATAGGAGAAATCTTCGTCTATTTAAATATACTTTGCCAAAAGAGGAGACCTATATGTAAATATTATTTTTCAAAAGAGAATACATATCTGCTGAGATAAAACCATAACTTCAAATTATTTGCGTAAAGTTACGCATGCTGATTTTAAAAATTTAAACTGTTCCCTTTATTAAAGGATATTCATCATAAAGCTCACATCTTTCAAAAAAGTTTTTTTTTCCAGATTTAGTTACGCAAGAAAATTTCTCTATCTTCATATTTTGTTTATGACCTCGATGCTGGAGTCCAGATGCGGATCTACAAATTTTCGGAGGCGAGGCAAAAACTTGAGATTGCCGCCCCTTCAAATATGAATTTGCCACCCGGGGCAGTATAGAGCTGTTTTTCGATTTGGCCGCCCCCTGACGGTTGCCACTTTGTGCAGTAGAGCAAAGAAGGTCGCCACCACACGAATTTGCCGTTTACCACCAGTTCAAACATGACTTTGCCGCCCCCTGAAGTTGCCGCTCGGGGCATGTGACCCGGTTTGATCCTAGATCTATCACTAAGGAGTCCAAACATTCATCTACAAACTGTTACGCTTAAGAAATCTTCCTCTTCAGTATTTCCCTACAACAAATTCGTTTACAAATTAAACAATCATTGTAGTCTCAAAATGTCATGTAACATAAATGAAGGACTTCTGGATTATAATTTTTACAATGCCTCTAGCTTTCTTGTTTCACCCTTGCTCAGATCTATGCTCCAGTCACACAACTCCAAGCTTCCCCCCCCCCCTCCCCTCCCTTGTGTACCTAGTCCAAATTTTTCTCCATATGTGTTGCACTTGCCAGTTAGCCATTGATTGAACGACTGATTGGAAAAAGGAAACAATCGACATTTTATCAATATTGAGTTTGTGGTGGGAAAATGTTCTATAAACTAAGCATCGTCTAATAAGAGGAAGATGAATCAATTTCACTAACAAAAAGCTTCTTTTTTTTAAGTGAAAGCTTAAGATAGACGGAAAACAGCAAGTTTCATTCACTTTGTTGGCGACTCCAACGTTAGCGAACCAAAGAGCATTCCTGTCGTCACACTTAAGTGAATGTTGTGAATGTTGACTCGTTTCGAATTTTGTTAAAATTATTTTTACAAATAAATCTCTGAATGAATAATGTACTTTCATTGCTCACTAGATCGATGTTCTCCTGTAGCAAGAAGTAAAAACTTTGTTTTTAGTAATGCTTACGGAGGCCAATGTTGCAATCACGCCCTCTTTCGACTGCTTCTTACCTTGCCAAGCAGTGGACGTTCAAAACAATCCCTCAATTTTTTGTTTGAGAGGCCATAGCAATTTTGCAGAGGAATATCGGATCACAGGATAGAAAATGTACTACTGATAAGTTTCAGTATTAAAAAATTATTTATTTACTCTTACAATAATCAATATTACATTTATGTGAACAATAAATAAATGACAGCTATTTAAAAGCCAAATTATAATTATAATCAATAAACATAAGAGAATGATTTTATCAAATGCCATCAGGAAAACAGTCCCAAAAATATGTCATTACAGAGGTTTCCCATCAAACCCTTTCTCTTTATCTCCAAAATTTCTTTCTTAACCAAATATTTCGATTCAATATAACTAAATACTTCCCTGTCTATTGATATTTCTGTTGTAGCCATGTTTCTTTGATCTATTATGTATCGTATTCTTTCCATAAAAAAGTACTACTGTTATCCTTGTTTGTTCTGGACATTTTCTCCGATTTATTAGTTTCAGATATTTATTCTATGGTCAAAATGTCATTCACCATTTTCTTTCTCAGTTGTCACTAGTTTATTTGTATCTACTTTCCTCATTGCGTTCTTTTGTGCGTTGCACTATATGTTAGATTAACTGAACTGTTTACCTTTAGCCCTGGATTCACAGTTTCTGCCGTCTGTATGATATGAGGTTATTTTAGTTTGCCCGGTCTCTTTACGCTGTGTTGTTTTCTTCGGCTGTTCAACTTTGTGTTTTCTCTGTAAAGAATCAGATTTAACACTCTGTTTCGAAATTTAACTGATTTTAGCAGCTGAGTAGTTGAAACAGGGGATAGAAAGGGAGAGAATATTAACAGTCGATGCGTTTAAAAACATCTATCATGGATTATCATTGATAAAATTTTGTACATTCTTAAACTGACATAAAAAAAGATACGTTTTCGTAATTTTCTCTTAATAGGCATTTGTTTACACCGGGAAGTGCAGAAGACGAATACTGCTGAAGGAACCACTTTAGACCATAGACAGAGTAACATTGTACAAGGGTGGATGTTCACTTTTTAATTGTATCTCTGTCTTAACAAGTTTATGACACAATTTTTAAGAACCGAAATCAGCGTATGTCATTTATCCCATTAAATATGTCTTCTGCAATCTTTTACACTAGCGACAGTAGTGTATTTTTCGTAAGGTTCTCCTAATTTATTGACTGTAGCAGAAAATTTGGACCCCTAGTTTCTAATTTCGGAAGAAGAAACGAGGCATTTCACGTCGTCGGTATGTGTGGCCGCTTAATGGCGATTGCTACAAAGTAATGGCTGCTACGTTTTATTTGGCTCGAGAATACTTAACGCGCGCCGCAACTTTATGCGTGTGCTAATGTATCAGCTTGATTGCCCTTGCAGTCCGCCGCGTCTATAAGCTGCGAAGATCTAGCGATTTATTATTTTGCACATTAGGCCATAAATAAGGAAACGTTTTAGCCCCACAACACGCTGCACGCTATCATTGCCACAAATTACTGAGAACAAAAGAAAGGCTCCACCGATACTAATCGAAGAACATCGTAGCTTCTCGTTTGCCGACGGTAACGTCCAGGAAATGACATGTCTATGCCTAGAGAAAGCGACGTCTGTGGCCATAAAACCGATTAGATCAAAGGTTCAGCATCGTACATCGTAAGGAAGGAAACATCCACATAAAAAATATGAGAGGCCTTGTTGTTGATGAAATTACCTCTCCAGTGAGAGGAAACATCAAGAAACTTTTCACACGTTAAAGCAGTACCTACTTCTATTTATCAATACTTGGACTAACCCGGATACTGAACATGAGATATGATACAGGTGGACAGGCAACATAGCTTATTGAGAATATTTGACAACTCAAGAAGCCGCCGCAATTTCCATTTTTTCTCGGGGCCCTAACCCAGTGTTTCTAATTGTGACTAAAACACATATTTTCATTTATAAAGTTATTCTCTCTCCGTTTGGTTTACTTTATGTCCCTTCCTTGAAAGGAAACATCCTAGACAGTCATCACATCTAATGATAGAAAAAAATATAATTTTTAATCGAGAAATGTATGTCAGAGTGAACGTGTAATTTCAATTTTAAAGAAGTATTGTTTGGGAAAAGTTCTGTTGAAGTTCCTGATGTTTTACTTTCTTCTTGTTAATCACTTTGAAATTTTCTTCATTTTGTGTTGTATTTGTTGGATTTGTCGTTTCATCCTGGTGCCTCTGATTTACGTAATTTTGTGTGGAAAATAATTTTATTAACTTCGAACACGTTTGGCCTTCCCTCTTCAGCTTATTTTCGTAGATAGCATCTAACTATTCATTGTTCTGGTAATAACTTTTATTTAAATCAGTTAATAATTTAATATTCTCCACCAACACCAGCTGATACTAAGACAGTTACTTTTATATCGGACTTCTTGTGATACTTCCCAGTTCGTATACTGAATTTACAAACTTAAGCTAACGACTCAATTACGTCAGTCAATTATGTTGCTCCTGGTAACCAACAACATCTCAAATAACGACAGCACGACCTTATCTAAATCTCAAGGAATCTATATTAGTATGCTTGCATACCATCGAATAATCTATAATATTTATGTGATCGTCACAATATGCCGGATAAATTGGTTTATGTACATATAAAGTTTCAGATTTATTTGTGCTGAAGTTTTAGGTTACTGGACTGTCTTAGGGTTTAATTTTAAAGATATAGTTAATACAGTATGCAGCATATACTTTTTATATGACGTATTTATCGTAATCATAAAACATTACTACGAAGTGAATGTATATATAATCCGGAATAAATTTTATGTATTATTTATATATTTATCGAGTTCTCAAAAATCCGTGGCTTATAGATATAATTTCAGTATTTAATGTTACTTTAAGACCTGAAAACGTATTGGAAAAATAGAAATTAAAATTTTGCATAATCGCAACCTTTGTATTTACCAACATAGAAGAGAAACAGAAACCGTCTTTTTTTCTGAAATCGGCAACCATCATATGATTTGTCACCCCCCATAAAGCACTAATTGAGCACTAGACTGCATTAAGAACAATGATAAGCAGATGTTTCATACCAAAATCTTCTGACGTAGATTGTTAGTGTGAAGAAATTCTCGTTTTTTTACGATTCTAATGACTGCAATCTTGTGAGGTACAACTTCTATCTTATGGGGAAACAAACATAGTGTCTCCCCATCGGCTGAAGGATCAGTTTCCACGTTTTTATTTTGTTCATTATGTCTTTATCTGGAATACATTCTTATTTGGTTCTATTTATTTTTACTTGCGCACGAATTTATCTCTTTGCAGGGATTTTGGAACGTCGCAGTCTTGTAAGCGTTATTTCTCCTAAAAATTCAATCCTGCTGTTGTGCAAAGCGACTTATTGTTTCGCGTCAAACAATTCCACCCTCTATGTGTATGAAAAGAGCTGCACGAGATTTGAAGGTGTAGCGTCACACGAGCGGTAGTTGACGTCACTCGAGCAACAGGCTGGTGTCGGCAGCGCCGGAGAAAATACTCTAGTGCGCACTTAAAGAGCCGTAAATTGCGACACACAAATACTGCTGACGTTTAGTGTCTGTAGCAGTAAAAGAGCTCCTCCCGCTGAAAGCGTCTGCAGCGAGGCAAAACTATTAACTCGTAATGATTTTCCTGGTGGCAGGGGGCGTACTAACAAAGTGTTGATAGCAAGTAGCCAGGCACTTGACTCGTCTATATTCCTGCTTGTTTTATACAAAATGTATCCTGCCACGGACAATACAGTACATGCATTTATCATTACACAGAGCAGCAGGACTATTTTTTAGCTCTTTCACTTAAAAAAAAAGTAGTACACACATTATACGTTACTAGCTATTATATATATATATATATTGGTACGTTTACTAATGGCTGTAATTTAATCCGTTTACTTTCGTGTTCAGTGTTTTTTTCCGTCTTTTTATAAATGGATCACAAGCAGACGACTAACAACAATGATTTCCAGGCTGCGGTTCAACCACGGAAGATTCCCCAGCCACCTCTATCGACTAGGTCTGAGAGAATCTCCTCTCTGTGATTGTTCAGATCAGACTATAGGAGACACCAACCACATTATATTTTCCTGTAGAAAATTTAAACGGGCCCAGGATACCATGATCAAGGATTTAGTCAACATAGGAATCCCTCTTCCTACCTACCTAATCCTACTCCTAGTTAGCGATGACAAAGCAGTGTACAACAGCCTTATTAGATTCCTAAAAAAATGGAAATATAGAAATCTAAGACCTCATCATCAAAAAATAAAAATGTCAATAAGCATAAAATGAATTGTATAAACGACTACAACGATTCTGTTTTATTCCTTAAAGATTACGAGTAGAAAAGTATGACTTAAAATTGTCATCAGTATAATAAAAATTGTAAGTAGCCTAAGTACAACTATAATTAGCATAAGCAAGATTGTAAATAGTATAATCAAACCTGTCAATAATTAAGCATAATGTATTATCTTACAATTCACGGATGTATGGTCATATAACCGAACGTGAACAAAAGAAAATAATAATTTAGACGCATGAATACCAATGTCGGTATTGCCTCACGTATACCTGCAATATGACTTGAAAACGAATTGTATCAACTGCTACTGCGATTCGGCTTTATACCTGAAAGTCTTTAATTACGTTTAGATAAATTCTATTTAAAATTGTAACCAATATAATCAAAATTGTAAGTAGCATAAGTATAACGATAATTAACAGATGCAATATAATAATGAGTACAATCAAACATGTTATTAGTTAACGATAATGAATCATGTTACAAGTGATGGCTGTATGGTTACATAACCGAATGTCAATAAATAAATAAATAAATAAAACCGTCCGTAATAACTGACATAGTTCATACTTCCTACCTGCAGTTGATGGAAGGAAAGAAGTATTGCTTTAACTTTAAAATATATATTTTTTTAAAATTTATTCATTTTAAAAACAAACAGTAGCCAAAAGAAAATTAAATTCAGCCATCTATGTTCCAATAGACATCTTTCCCAAAATGCGTAGCACTCCATGGTCGTAAAACATTGATTATTACGATTCGGGAAAGAACAAAAACTGAAACAATGATACTTGAATGATGAGCGATTGAAGTGCCAACATAGCTCGAAATAAACACGATCTAGAAATCATGGGAGAAGAAAAGATTTTTTTTTTTTTTGGAATACTGCTATTAGTGATCATGAGTAATATTTTTAAGAGGTTTGATGGAAGATGCAGCTGCGAAGAGATAATGAAAAGAAGGACGAAGATCAGAATGTTTGAAGCATATTTACAATCTAGGAAGCAATTAGGAAATATATAAATACTGTCAGATTTCATAGAACGTCCATAGGAAAGACTAAAAGGAAACAAATGTATTGCTGTGTTTTTACATTATTCACACCGAGCGTGGTGGGAGAGCCTCTCATTCGGGAGGACACGGGTTCGAATCTCCGTTCCGTCATCCGGATTGGGGTTTCCACGGTTTCCCCAAATCACTTCAAGTGAATGTTGGGATGATTCGTTCAAAAGGCCATAGCCGCAAACCTTCCAGTTCTTTGCTCCCAGTCCTTTTCAGCCTGTGATGACCTCGACGTCGACCATGAGCAATAGCCAGCCACATTGTTCATAGCCAGTTGATGTTTCCGTTGTATCAATGAATGGTCTCAAATTCTTCTATTTGTTTTATCTGTCTTATTTAAAATAACTGCTGATCTCAAATTATCAGCTTGGGTGTACATTTATCCTTCAAATAAATTTGCAGGATTTACTGTGCAGGTGTTACTTGTGGTATCAAGTGAGTAGGAAAGGATTCATGTGGATACGTGCACAACAATTTTAGCAGACATTCCTGTTTATGACTAACACAATTGATATTTGCGTGTCTTTCCCTGTTGTAAATTTTATTTCGTGGTGAAATCTTAAATGACTCTCCCTTTTCGACAAAGTTTTTCTGGAATAAAGAGTACTCTATACAATAATGTCTCTTAATTATAACTAGTCATTAGTTACTACGTGACCTCGATACTGAGAATTGCTACTGTTTCTGCAAAGATGCAGGTAAGTATGTTTTAGTGGAACGAGTGTTACAGGGGAAACAAACAATATACTGCGATTTGTTGTTGGCATTGTTCTGTTAGCAAAACTGAATAAGGATGTTGAATATTCACAGAGTGTATGAACAAAATGCTGAGGGAATATTATGAACTAAATATAAATCAAATCGAGAAAAAAGTCATAAAAGGTAGCAGAAATGATAGCAATAACAGAAGATTAAATTTCAAAATAGGGTCTAATGTAAAAGGAGAAGTAAGTTAATTTTATTACTTAGGAAGTAAGGTTATAACTGATGCCCGAAGCAGGAATGATGTTAAAAACCTTCTTGAAAAAAAAATAAAAAATCTTTAGGTTCAAATATAGGACTAAAAATAACTTTTTAAAACTGTATGTATAGAGCACGGCACTTTATTTTTGCGAATCTTGGACCTTAAGAATACCAGAAAGAAGAAAAATTGAAGAATTTGAAATGTGGGGTTATAGAAGGATGCTGAAAATTGAATGTATAAATAAAAACATGTGCGATTCATTAAACTGTTAGTGGAGGGATCAGATAAAGCAAAATACTGTAGAGGAAGAAAAAGATTCGAATGTATAAAGCAGGTAAGTGAAGACCTGGGTTGTCAGAGATGGAGGACTGCATAAAACCAGTCGAGAGATTGGTGACGAATAAAATCACAGCTAACTAACTTTAAATGAAAGGAATTTCTGCACTAATGGGTAAAGTGATCACGTCACTGAAGTTCTTTTTCTACTATTTAGTTACATATGAATTGTTATTTGACTTTAAAATGAAATATCTATCAAATGAAAGACCTTTAGATTTTTTAATACAAATGAAATTTTTTTTTTTTTTTGCTTATGGCTTTACACCTCGTCGACGTCGAGGTAATTACAGGCGGGATGGGACTGGGAACAAGGAACGGGAAGGAATTCGGCCATGGCTTTTGGAAGGAAGCATCCCGGCATTTGCCTGAAGTGATTAGGAAACCATGGAAAACCCAAATCTGGATGCCCCGACGGGGATTCGAACCGGCGTCCTCCCAAATGCGAGGCCACAGCGTTAACCACTCACCCACCACGCTCGGTATGAAATATCTATCTTGTGAATGTCTTATCACAATCTCTGAATAATGATCCCGAGGAGTCGTTGCTGGATACAGTACAGGTTGAATACCTTTTACTTTCCACGAGACACGCTCAACTGGTTCAGAAATAACTGAAAAAGATACGTTCTTATTCTAATTCAAAGACCCTTTGGCATGGTAGTAGGCGTACATGTATATATAGAGCAGCAAGATCTGTCTGACAGTAGTTAGATGATATACTGCCGCTAGCAACACACACTCGGTAATTCACCAGCCTGTCTCAAACCAGAGATTCCCTCTGATAAGTTCATACATCGCAGAAAAAACTTCTACCCAACGTTCGGGTAGACAAACATATACGGGAACTGCTATATACCTACTCTCACCTGTAAGAGACGTTAGTTTATGATATTACACTTCATTCTTTTTTATTAATACGCTTGA
This sequence comes from Vandiemenella viatica, assembly GCA_031002005.1. NCBI lineage: Eukaryota > Metazoa > Arthropoda > Insecta > Orthoptera > Morabidae > Vandiemenella > Vandiemenella viatica. The sequence continues at coordinate 84,670,356 of JARYHS010013630.1, forward strand.
TATCTATTACTTCACTACCTCAGAAGTTCTTGTACAAGTGCTATTTAACATGGAAACTGATAAGACCTTTCTCTCACGTGTAAACCATATCTGAATCGTTAAGAATCAGTAGGAAAGAGGTATTGCTGTTGTTTAACTTAGTGTTGTCTTTTGAAAGATCTTAGCTTGCATTTAAAAATGAATTTCACAATCACAACAATTTATAAAAATGTAGACAGTCTTGCATTTCGTCAATGTGGTAGAGAACTAACAAAATTGTTAAGCTTATACCTGTCTGTCATATTTTTAATTTTGTTCAGTATTGTACTTTGCACTTCTGTTGCACACATGAATGCGGTGGCCCTACTACAATGATGAATCTTTTTCACAGTTCGCTTACTAACCTCCATACCTTTGGGTAGATTACCAAAATTTCTATGTTTAAGGCAAAAATAATACAAGTTTTGAGTTATATTGCTGAACTTACTTTTGTCATAACTAGTTCATTGTGTTTTCATTATTATTATTTTAATTAACCACGCACGCGAAAAAATATTAGCGTGAGCTCATTCTGGCGATTTAAGATCTTCTTCGCGTAACGAATAAATAAATGATTTTCTGTTACCTCAGTACCTCGCTATTTACACCAGTATGTTTGGTCAGGGTAATGTGCTTCATTTTGAGCGCTTCTCTGCTGCGTTTATTACATTCAAACATTGTTCTGAACACGAACACCGAGATTGTTAAAGCTAATCAAAACAACGAACTGGGAAATTATAAACATGTTATTGCAGTGGTTGGTACAAAAGAGGCAAAAAAATCGACTACACCCAGGATCCGCTTTTTTTTTTCTTCTTCTTCTGTAATGTAAGGAAGCTGTGTCGTGGAACGTGTGCGGGCTGAACCGCACCACGGTGGTGGTGCGAGGCGCGCCCTAAGCCGATCTTCTGCAGATTGAGCCGTCTGTTCAGGTATTCATTAGGCCGAGTTGTATCTGATCCCTGCGGATGAAGCCCACTCTCCGACCGCGATGGTTTCTACATGTCGGCTGACTGACACTAAGTCGGATTGATAAAGCGCCCTCTGGACATGCCATCAGTCAGGATTGGACCCACTACGCCACTGAACGCCGTAGTGTTTTCATGTTCTTCGACACATTCTGACGCTTGAGATAATACGCGCAAGATCTTTGGATGTTTGATCTGTGACTTGTATTATACCAAACTTTACCATTCTAGTTTCTCTCTGATTTTAGACTTTTGCTAGGACCAATAGATGGAGAAAGCTTAGTAAACGAAGCAAAATATTTTACCGTCTGTTTTAAAGTCACAAATAATTCTCACGAACTTGTGAAACAACTATTTAAAAGATTTCATTTAACTGCATTCTTATTCCATTCGCGGCCACCATATGATGTTAAAGTTAAAGTTGCAAACGTTAACTACGACAGAGGCAGAATGCGCGGCAAATCGAAACTCTGTAACTTGGCGGCCGAACTACCACTCGGGTCTCCCGGCAAACAATGCCATACGCTATTTATTTAATTCTTGTTTAACACGAAGGTAATTACAACGGGAGGTTACTGTATTATCACAGATGCAGAGAAAATAACCAGTTGATTGAATGTCTAGTGCCTTGTTTCATACATGGCCCATAGTGGTTGAAAAGATGTAACATCACAGCGTTGTCCGGTAGTAACATAAAAACCCAGTAACTGTTGATCAGTTTTCCCAATACGAAAGTTTCTTTTTGATTCGGAATGACAAGGACTTCTTTCCTCTTGATAACGGCACAGTTCCTTGCATATCTAACTTACTTATTGCTGTGTTGCGATACATTTAAGGAATCAGCCGTTATTAAGTCGTTGACCTGGGAACGCCCTGTTGCGTTTATCGCAATCATCGAGGTCTTGTTCACGTCCACCAGAATGGAGTCTTTCATAAGTAAAACAAAAAAGCTACATGTGACTCCTATTGTCTCTTTGTTTACAGTAACTCTTTTCAAAATACCTAGCCATCGCTCTATAACGAGTGCATTATGTTCAACAAAAAAGCATTTAAATCTTCAGAAATTAAGATCAAACTTCCTCCTTACTATATCAGGAAATAGTTGAGTGGAAATGCAAACACAGTATACTCTTGTGTACCTGGTTTTGGAATATTGCACTCATATGTGGAGGAACAGTGTCGATTCTATTGGAATTACTGCTAAGTAAAGCAATGGTGTTAACAGGTGCACATTTCTTCGTTGCGTCTATGTCTTAGCTAACATTGCTCTGCAAGATCGAAGAGTAATAGAAGCTAAGTATATACGCTAAAGAAAACCCCTTCAATTCAAACTCATTTCTATATACTGCATTACGGAATCTCTGATCAATAAGGTTAAAATCATGCAAACAAACCTGTTTTCATGAGCATATTCCGTATCCTATCGAGAAAACATTGCAATTAACAATTAACCAACAATGCCCAATTGACTCATGATCCAGCAAGGTAGATGAGGAAGTCTATCTTCACCAACTTTATCTTCTAAGAGCAGTCCAAGGGAAGTGCAGCTACTACAGTTTGGTAAAATAATGGAGTTTCCAGAAAAGTGACGGCTGGGAGCGCGGTATGGAGAGACAATGATGAGGACTGAATAATTCAAACTTATGAAATCCTCCATCCCTTCCTATATTGCTCTAACCTCTTCATCTCAAGATACCCGTTACAATCTATCTCTTCAGTTATCTGCTTCTTATATTCTAATCTCTGTCTTCCTCTATAATTCTTTCCTTCGACTGTTCCCTCCACTAACAGATTAACCAATCCCGCATGTCTCAAAATATGACCCACCATCCTGTTTCTTCTTTCTGTTAGACTCTTCTGCATATTCCTTCCTGACCCATCATTTCCAAAACACGCTCATTTCGAACTTTATCAGTCCACTTAATTTTCATCATCCTTCTATAGCAAATGTTTCAAGTTTTCTTCTTTCTGGTATTCATAAGGTCTATGCTTCGCAAACATAAAGTGCATTGCTCCACAAATATAGTTTTAAAAAGTTATTTTTGAGTCCTATATTTGAAACTAAATGATTTCTTTTTTCCATGAACACTCTTTTTGCTAGTGCTATTCTGCTTTTTAACATCATTCCTACTTCGGTCGTCACTTGTAATTTTACTTCCTAGGCAGCAGAATTCATTTACTTCTCTTATCTCATCTGATCCTAATTTTATGTTTAATCTATTGTTATTGATATCATTACTGCTACAATTCATCACTTTGTCTTGGTATGGTTTATATTTAGTCCAAAATCTTCCTTAGTTTTTTGTTCATGCCAATCAGTAACTTCTCAATCTCCTCAGCCCGTTCTGCTAACAATACAATGTAGCATAGTGATTTTTTTTTATCCCTGGTCACTTATACAACATTCAAATTTTTCTTTTTATTCCTTTATTGCTTCCTCTACATTCAAATTGAATATTGATGGAGATAGATTACTACCTTGTCTCACACCCTTTTTAACTGATGTATGTCTCCCATGATTCTTTACTTTATTATAGCCACTTCATTCTTATATAGTTTATACAGTATTCTTCTATCTCGATATTTTAACCTGACTTCTTTAAAATTTTGAACATCTTGTCTCACTTAACGTCATCAAAAGCTTTTTCTAAATCAACAAACACATTAAAAGGGATCTTTTATTTTTCTTTATCCGCCCTTCAAGTATTTATCTTAAAGCCAGAATCGCTTCAATTGTACTGCGGTTTTTACTAAACCCAAACTGATCTTCATTTACTGTCTCTTCTACTAATCTTTCCATCCATCTGTATATTATTCTGTTCAGTAATTTTGAAGCATGTGGTTATAGACTAATAGCGCGATAATTCCCACATTTGTTGGCTTGTGCTTTCTACGGAAGTGTGAAGATGATCCTTTTATTAAAATCAGTTGGAATCTCCACTGTTTCATAACTTTTTGATGTCAGTTTGAATAAACTTTGTATTCCTTCTTCATCCTAGGGATCCTTACAATAACAATAACATTCCTAGCGGCGAATTTGTGTCGCTTCTTCGCTGCGTTCGTTTTCTTAATGCTGCAGTATTGAGTAACTGCTGTTTTCGTGAAGGCTAGGCTGCTCTCAAGGCATTCAGTAAATACCATACTATCTGCGAGTCCTGTTCTCATTCAAAAATAGCCTTAATGTAACCATTAGCACTACTGTATATCCTCATATTTTGGCATTATACTGGATTCCCTTTCTATCTCGAACATATCGCTACATTTGGTGTTAAAACTGAAAAACGGAAATACAGTTTATCTCGTGAATGAAAGTAAAGTGAGTTAGTATAAATGTTTCAATATTACAACGTTCATTTTCTGTTTATCGCTAGTCTTTTCAGATACGGGCTTTTCAAAACATGAACAACCGGCGAGACCAAGAATGTCACCTTTAACTTCCGTTATTAATCAAGATTGCTGTCATTTACCTTCATGTTTCCCAAATGTCTACATTTATGGAAACGGTACATGTTTAGAACATGGATATACATTTTTTCATAAAACAAATAAATAATATAATAATCACGAAATTAGAGTGACTTTTACTGAACTTACAGCGAAACAGAAAATTTATCTTCATCTGCCTTTAATCATGAAAATCAATCTTTTGTATCAGTACCACATCTTTTGAGCATACGGTGTTGTCGACTTTTCAATGGCCTTCGTCAGTTGTTACAGAGTTAATGGTGTAAGTTTCTCGAGCAGGAAGTTCTAAATAAATATCGGTTCTGTTGTGTGAGCGCTTATCACTTAGGACTGACATTCGATCCTCGCAAGTGTATTCCGATTGCGACTTTTCGTCGTCTATCGAAATCTCTACAAGCTAATAGGTGGATGGTTCCTTCAAAAGGCCGTGGACAAATTTCTTTACGTTCTTTTTCCTGTTTCTACGACCTCAACCGTAATGATTTTAGGCAAAAAACAAAGACCATAGTTGATCAGTCGTGTTTTAAGCGTTGATATCTACATGCACCCCGCATTAGTAACAAGGACAGCGAACTAATTTTTTGGATAGAAATATTATTTTGCTCTCAGATTTACGAATATTCTAGAAAGTAAGTGGCTGATGATTCATAACCTAAAAATGGTCTCATCCGTCGAGACAGTCTTGCATAGCATTGATTGCGCTTCTTTACGCCCGTCTCAATCATAAGAGCCACAGTGAACAAATGGTCTCGTCACCCGAAGAGTAGTAGGAAATTCTGTCTTCTGTGGGTTAGGAACGCTTATTATTTGCTCGATAAGCCGTTACCCATTACAAGCTAGATTAATGTTCAGGCCTGGCAATCGAGAGTACGCGGGTTCGATCCCCAAAATCACTCCAGGCGAGTGCCAAGATGGATCTTTCAAAAGAACATGACTGAAATCCTTCCATTCCGTGTCCAAGTCCTATGATTGCTGGCTCTAACCCCGATGTCGATGGGCTGTAAATCTGTCTTGAAAAAATGGGCGGCTTTGCAATTCGTCGACGTCGAAGTCATTAGAGGTGGGAGATGATTGAGGGCAAGAAACGGGAAGGAATTCAGCCATGGAATTTTGCTGGAACCATACAGACATACATCAGAGGGGTTTCGGAATAATTGAAATCAGGATTGTCTAAATAAGATTTGAAACGCACCAAAAATAGAGGACTCGCCGAACGGATTGGAAGGATGTGTTTTAGACCTCCATCCTTTCCATTTCATTCACTTGGTCCTTCGACGAAATTACCGTATCTGATAATCTGGAACACAATTTGGAAATGGCTGAGCAAGCAGAACCACCGAATTTCGTGGTGGACACAACAGAACACTTTGCGAGTGTACCCGATTCCGGAGCTGATAAATAAGATCTTGCGCGCTTGCCAGTAATTACAGCAGGAAACGCAACGGAATTACAAAAATGTTTTCTAAATATTTCCCGTCGCAGGGACGGTCGGTCTCCCTTCATTTGGTCACAGGACATTATTGCGACAGGAGAGACAGTAGCGGTGAATGTACTGGCACAATATTCAGAGCTGCAAGTTGACCAGCCCGCCGCATTCTTACTGTAACTTGTGTCGTCGCTGTGCGGAGGGGCGAGATTAAAAAAAGCGCCGGCAAGAGGAGCGCGGGACCCACATTTTTTACATCATTTAGCGAGCCCCAATATTTTAGGCGGAAACAGGAGCAGTGTTGGCATAAAGTAAACCGCTAAAGCCAAACAGCTCGCAATATTCTATCCGGCGGTAGTAAATCCCTGGGCTGGGCTCGTCACGGGGAATGAGAGGAGGGGGATCTCTGGTTAGCCAAAGAATGGCACCGGGGCCCTAGCCTCGCCGCCGCGCACCAGAGATATATGGCGTTTCATATAATAAAACAGGCTTGCGGTTAAGGGCCGCGCGGGAGGACAAAAGCTTACGGCTACCGCACACTGGTCGCACGCGATCTATGGGCGCCAGGACCACCGCCAGCTCGCTCCTCCGCTGCAGTCGCCACAGCGTCCGTTATTGCGCTAAACACGGCCGCAGTTATCGATAAGCGATGGCTCGCCGCCTTGCTGACCCGCCCCTCCTAATGCGAACGCAAGCTCCCTTTTGTTAGCCAAGGTGTTTGCCTGCCAATACCGACCAAGTCTTAATTGCATCTGCGTTATTATTCTCGGAGAAATATCGCCCGTCCAAAACCGCGCGCCATAAGGCAAGCCGAAAATATAATTTTTTTCTTGCGTTTACTCCGGCTCCGCAGTGCTAGTGGCATGTTCCATGTTGGACTCCAGTTGGCGTAAACATGGTCAGCATGAAGAAGAAACCTGGCTTCAAAAACAGTGAACTGATAACTATGAACTAACGTGTTCGTCGTGTAAGGAAAGATCGTTTCCTTCACTCTGTACTCTGCTTTATTGAGATGTAATGCAATTTGTCTGGTATAATGGAGATAAAGTATTTGATTAAAGTTAGTGCGCCAGACGTGTGAACAAGGGAGTAGTTTAAATATCTTTGACGAGTTAGATATAAAAGAGTGTGAACATCTTTGGAATTGGTCGGAAAAAGGAGGAAATAGTAGATGAAGCGATGTTGTTGTGTGCCTCGTTGGTGTTGCAGGGACTGTATAGATTGTAAAGTTAATTAAAAGAACACTTGTGAGAACTGGATACGCTTAAGACTGTAGTGAGCGAAAGTGATTGTACGAACAGTGTAAAGCCATATGAAGAAAACCGTAAATATATTATGTTACTATGAACCTTAAATGCGGTTGAAGTATTTTAATTTGTTTGGTGTCCGATTCGAGCCTTATCCCGGTTTCGCTAGTCAAATCTAATTTTCCAGAATTGCAGACACAGTGGAACCAATTTGAATGAAAAGAAGGTCAATATATCTGATTGTAATGAGGACCAAATTAATCAAGATTCTTATATGTGGCTTACATGACGAGGAGATGGAATATAAACCATACAACAACGAGTTTCTTATAGTCGACAACACCCAGAATGTAACCGTTGCTAGACTCCACTAAAGTTCCTTTACTATCGGGGACCTGACATTGTACTGACAGTTAGTTGCATTTGTAATTAATGATTCCTACATTAAAAACTTCACATATCTTTTATTATCCACAGGAAAGTTGAGATGAATAATGTTTCACTGTAAACATTAATAATCTGGACAAAAATGAACTCGAATTTATTGCAAATAGAAAGACACGAACTTATTTATTGCTAACAAACCAGTTGAAAATCACCTTCACAAAATACAAGTGTCGTTTAAAGTAAATTATAAGACATGAATTCGTTAGTGAATGAGGGTACCATATCACAACACAATATTTGAACTCGAATCGTTTATTAAAACGATATTACTTAAATGGTCGTCACGCATCCCGAGAGAAATAGTTGGGAGTAGTGAACAGGTTAGCAGCTGTTACAGCATCCATGATGATGTAGGCACTCAGTAGTGTCAGCGGAAGAGCCTGATGGCTTCAGCGAAACAGTAGACGACTTTACTTGAGCCCCGTACTAAGATTCAATCATAGGTCTGGCTGCGGCACAAGTCACACTTACCGATTTGAACTGACATCTGGTAGCGAACTTGATCCGCCACTGGTCTTGACTAGATGATTCATTATTTCTTACGGCGAAGTCACAAGCTGGCCTCTCTTTTTCTGTTCCACGCGCGTCCAACCATTTCTGTCAGGCGAGAAACGTCAGGCACTAATTGTGTCAGTGCAGAATTTGACGCTCCGTTGTGGTTGGCCATGCACGTAAACAAATTAACATTATATTTAGATTTTTTATCACAAAGATGCCCAGCTATTCGATAAGTCAAACAGTCTCTCTATCCCATATTTCTCATACGTCTTCATTGACTAACAGGGTTCTCTCATCGAATCAGTATTCTGGAAAAACTCTCGAACACTGCATACCTTCCCAGCTTTTGTTTTTGTCCATCGCTAGCTTGCTTTTCACTGCACACGTGATTTTTTACAGCTCTGCAGGCGCAAACATAATTCTGCATACCCACTCACTTCCGAAAGATGCCGATTTTTTTGTGCTGTTTATTCATAATACCATCCCTACCGGCACCACACCCAGGGAAAGCATACAGTCCACAAATCCTACACTATGATGTGTTTTGGAGATGATATGAGCAGGAGCTAGCCCCGGCTGTACTTGTTCTCCATGCCTTCCCCCGAATCTGTACCCACGCGTAACCAATAGCGTCACCTTGCGTAGCAGGTACCAAATTGCACATACGTCGATATTAGAAGCTCATTGTTTGTGCTTAAAGTAAATATTTAATAATTATAAATGTGCATGATACGACTATAGATTGAAACAGTAGAAAAGTTGGGATCATATTGGCTTGAGCGATTTTAAATACTCTTCTCCGAAACATTAGTACACTAAGATAGTCCTTATAAAGCGAGATACGTTTCAGCAAGCGGATGTTTGGTTTCTTTCACACATCTCTAGTCAAATATGACGTCATCGATTTCATTACAATGGGCGATGTACCAGTTACAACTGTATTACTCGTTCCCCTTGAGCACTTCACTACACCAAAAGTGCTGTAGCGAGACAGTCAATTTTGCTTATTCTGTCGTGCTACAGCGTATTAAAATTTAACCGATATTTTGTGGAGCACAGTATCTATTTTGAATAGTTTGGAAGCAACTTCGTTTCACAAACAGGTATCAACCTGCTTCGCGCATAATCGAAGCATTCTGATTGGCTGGGAAGGCGAATCGCGCCACATCTTTAGCCCATAATGTAGTGTTAAGTCAACGCGTTTTAAACTAATTATCGGTGTGCATTCAAGTGCTGTTCAAAGTAGGAGCAGAACAATCGACTAAGGAATATCCTGTTCCGCAAATCATTCATTCGAGCAGGCACCGGCATATTCATAATCTCGCTAATTTTATCCTGAACGGGCAAGACTCGCTCCTGGATGGCTATTTACCCTAAGCAATTTACCTGACGCGAACGCACGAAGACCATAAGGCCGTACAGCTATTCTATTTCTCCCAACACGAGGAACAAAACCTTCATGTGCGCAGTTTGTTTTTCAAAGTATCCAGATTTGACAAGGAGATCATCAATACAAACCAAGCAGAATACCTTGACTTGGTTAATCGCGGGGATGAAATCCGACGCTAAATGTCGAAGGCCGAATAGTACTCGTGTATAATAAGATAAGGGTGGTGAGTTGGCGGCAGCTGGGGCTTGATTAATGCTGACGTTACGTCAAAGGTGGAAAGCCATCGCTTCCCATGGAATCTCGAATTGAGACCGGGGATGACCTCCTGTCGCTCGGCATCTCGCTCCATCGGCGAACTGAGTGATCGCGCCGCCACATGATCTCAAATTCTGAAAATTGCCTATTGTCATTATTTATTTAGCTGTATGCATAGACGCCACATAAGAATTTCAAATGAATTTGCTCCGGTTTACTACTGTCCGCTTCTTCAGATGAACCAATGAGCATCATTTTGTTTCTCTCCATCATGAATTTTCATTCACTGATTTTTCTCGGCTTTATAGCTCAGAGAAATACTTCTGGAGGAGAATCGTTGCCAAAAAGGAATTTGTTACGTTCTAACTACACTCTTCCGTGAACACCCCCCCCTCCTCATAAACTCATTAATGCATGTTTTATGTGTATTAATCTATCAGAGGTTCAAAGTGCAGAGTAGTGTATTTTCTTATTGGTTAATATTTAGTGATAGCTTGTTTGTTTCTGTGTAGGCTATTCCGCTGCTGGAGGGCAGTTGCAGTTATCGTGAGGCGGGCAGAGTGAACAATTCACGATGTAGGAAGCGGCCTAGCACAGTTGGACTGATTAAGTGGCTATGTCTGTGCCGAATGTATTGAACTCTAGATTGGTAGTAATTTTACCAATAGTTAATAGAAACCATTAAATCCATGTAGTTCTATGTGTCGGAAATATATAAAGTGATTTTGAACGTGTTGCAATCTGTAATAAATAAAATTTCAGAGCAGTATTATTTTATGAGTGTGTGTTCACCATACCAACTCTCAATTTGTTTTTTTTTCAATAAGCTATAATTTTCCAGTTAATAGGTAAACTGCAGCTCTCTACCCTAAACGCGCTGCATCATTTCGGAGTACACGTCGCGAAATCCACTCAAACAATGATCAATTGTTTGCTCATAGTACCAAAAACGAGCCCAATGAAACAAATTAGTCCTACCAGAAGAATTGATCGGTGCGCTCGCACGAAATAACTTTGTTAAATGATGGATTTGGTAAACACGAATTCCTGGACCGAATATCAGTCCTCCATAATCCCAGTACCTGTTTGTTTAGCCATCAGCAATCTTGCTCAGTTCCAGTTGTTCTTAGTGAAGAATTAACCCCGTGAGCAGAAATACTTGTGCCAAAAAGTGGGAAGTATTGTAATAAGCACAGAAGCCAGGAGACCTATAACATTTTTTAAGTAAAACGTCGCTGAGGATACTTGACGTTGTGTGAGCAGGATGACCTTTTCGTCTTTTCATTTAAAATATCAGGGGGCGTTACTCTGAGGTGAAGATAGCTGATTTTCAGCAATTTCCTGTCAAACTCTGTGTTTTATTAACGATCAGTATAAGTGTTAACAGAATTCTGTGTTACATTCGTTTTTGTAGTTCCTATATTTGAGACAGACAGACGGACGTTACGTGCAACGCGAGGAATAGCATTTCCGGAAATGGGGACACCTAAGAAAGCAGACTGGTCACCCAAGGAATTAGACTTATTGCTGCCACGGAGTATTTCATACAAATATACCGCTCGATACTTCAGCGTGATAAGGAATACCGAAGCTCTGAGAAACAACGTATTTCCTCGAAACGAAATTATGCATAGTGGAAAGATACTTTCACTCTCTCCCGAAAGTAAAGTAAGTTCGTTGTATTATACACCACCCATCACCGTTAATTTGTAAGTAGCAGACTAATTTCTTTAAAAAGCATGTGCAGTGGATTCTGTTTAAACTATAGGAATTATATCTTGTCAATATTGTTACAATTTTCATTGCACATTATATAATATTTGTAGGTGATTCTTTCTGTACGTAAGTAACTTTCGCTTCACTAGCAACCAACACATATTTACTCTGCGAAATACAGAGCTAGTCAAAATGATTGCAGCGATTTCACGAATTTTTTTTTTTTTGGGGGGGGGGGGGTTGGGGAGCTGTCCTATGTGGTAACTGTTTAGCGACACTTTATAACATAGTTCGTCAAGGATCCCCCGCATGCTAACACCATTCGGCGTTGGTATCAACAGTTTAAAGTCACGGGATGCCTTTGTAAAGGTAATACAACGGGTTGCCCTTCTGTGTCTGAAGAAACCGTTGAACGTTTGCGCGCCAGTTACGTTCGTAGCTCACAGAAGTCTACTCCTCGAGCGAGCAGGGAATTAGGTACTCCACAGAAGACCGTATGGAGAATCGTACGGAAGCGACTGTGTATGAAGCCTTACAGGTTACAGTTGCTACAAGCACTGTTGCACAACGATGAAGCGCGTCGTTTTCAATTCTGTGTCCAATGTCTAGAACAATAGGAACATTCGCAGAAAATCTTTTGTTTTGTGATGAGGCCACTTTTCGTGTGAGTGGAAAAGTGAACATGCACAATGTGCGCATTTGGGGGACAGAAAACTCCCATGCTTATGTGCAGCACGTTTGTGACTCTCTCAAAGTGAACGTGTTTTGCGCGATCTCTTGAAAGAAACTTTATGGGCCTTTTTTCTTTAATGAGGTGACGATCGCAGGGAAAATCTATCTGGAAATGTTGCAGAATTGGCTCATGCCACCTCTGGAAGCTTACAGTAAATTTCATTTTCTAGAGGGACTGTGCTGCTCCACGTTTTTCTCTAGTTGTCCGTAATTTCCTCAACACCAGGATTCCAAACAGATGGATTGGTCGTGCTGGGGTAGCTGATCGTCAAGTGAGGTCATGGCTTCCTCGTTCCCCTGACCTAACCCTCTGCGACTTCTTTGTTTGCAGTTTCGTAAAAAACACAGTGTTCGTGCCACCAGTACCAGTTGATCTGCCAGACCTACGGGTTCGCATCACCAATGCATTTTCTCTCATTGACAGAGACATGCTGCATTGGGTATGGGAACAACTTGATTATAGACTTGATGTGTGCAGAGTCACTAAAGGTGCACATATTGAGCATCTGTAGACACTGAAAAAAAAAAACTTTCACAGTTTGTTTTTATATCTGTGTAATCTAGTAAGTATATATCAAATAATAAATCTGTAGTAATTTTCTGAAATCGCTGCAATCATTTTCGCTAGCCCTATATTCAAACAAATGGGCTAAATATAATGTCACTGGAAGAATGTTTCCGAAAATAGCATTTTCTTTTACCATTAGGATATCTGGAGTGATTTGATTCGAGAACGGTATTGGAGAGTTAATTTTAGCAGAATGCTTTCGTAGCTTAAACGAGGCTACGAAGAAGTATCATAACATGCCTTCGGACAGGCAAAATACCCGGGACACAAACTTGTGTTTAATATGTAGCGTTCATATCTGTGTCGTAACTTTGCGCGGTTAATCCGGGGGCTGGCCGCTGCTGCGCCTAGGAAGGGCCCCTCTTAATCTGCGCCCTGCGAGCTAACCAGGATGTACGGGCTCCGCTGCGGCCGCCACGCTTACAATTTACGAGCGCGTCGCGCTACATTTCATTTGGCCGCAATTAGCAGACGTAAGCGCGCCGTTGATTGTGTGTTGTCATGTTAATGTTGTGGCCACCCTCTTCTTTTGTTGTGGTGTCTGGCACGACGACTGGCGAGCTGCTTTGATGGCTATTCTCAACCGAAAACAACAGCGCTGACGGCTACTGCTCGCCCATTACTACGTGCCGTGGGCAACAAAGAAAAAAATTGTTCCCGAAGACAGGTGCTACTAACTACAATGTGCTACCAGTCTGATAGTTAAAGTCTTTCGCGAATCGTAATATTAATCATAATTTCTAGGACCAAATACTAAATGTCTGTAATACGTTGAATTCTTTCCAAAACGTGGTTCTAAAATAAAACGGTCTATTCAGGTAACGAATTTATCGAATTTTGGCATCTCTCATACTATAGCTCATTTTTATAAAATGATAATTTTTAGACTTGATTATTCACTGGCACAAGTTATCATAACAAACTCATCATGGGTTGGCCGCAAATCTGTTCACTGTTCATTTTCAACGAAGTTTGGCAGGCGAACAGTCCACAAAGATATAAATTTGAAGGCCTTCTGCCATGTGCTATAGCTTTACGTCATCTTAAACATTTAAACTAAGAAAAACATTACTGTGCACCAACCATTAACAATGTCCCGAGTTGAAATCGGATGGACGATGTATCGCACTTAGCTGAATCTGCTGTTATTTATATCGTATCATAATTATTAGACTTCTAGTTGATTTACAGATTTTCCCGAAGTGAATATATTTTTATGCAACACTGATGTTGATAGATATTTTTAGGCCTTTGTGTTGTCAGTCTCTCGACTCGTGTCATTCATTTCTTAGTCAACTCCATACATCACAGCCTCAGTCATCATCATTAATGGTAATAAAACGTTTCTTTTAGTCATCGTGTCCACAGCGCAGACGTCACGCGCCATGACTTGGTTACCGGACTAACTGCGTCCAAATGTGTTACTACAAGATAAGTTATGAGCATTATTTAATAACATTCTGTTCACTTAAATATACGCAAAGAAAGAAATTTCCAGGACATGAAAGAAAATTATGTATTACGTCTGTATCAACATATTAATTACTAGTTGCTTTTTATTTATTTATATTCGCTCGAGATAGATGCTTTCCTTGCAATCTTAGTCCATAGATATGTAAGACAAAAGCTTTAATTTTGGTGTAGCATTATTAATGGAGATTTTGATTACATTGAAATTATCCTGGGACTGAATGACAATTGACATTAGTCATGCAAAGAGCATGAGTCATTCAAGTTTTTTTTTTTTTTTTTTTAAGTTGCTTTCATGAGCGCCATGTTGCTGAACACATTACTTCACGCGGATGAAAGTAATTTCACATTTATCGCAATCTAAGCGGCGTAAACCAGGATTAAAACTAGAATTACGCGAAATGACGTTAGTTGCTAAGATTTATTCCTCTTTGCTTCCACTGACGTAATATTACTGACGTTATTACTTCTGACGCATGTAAGTAGTTCCAACTATATCGCGATGTAGACTACAATCTTAATATGTACGACATTACATAATCGGGGTTATTTAATAATAAATGTATTTAGTTAAGCAAACAGGAAGAAATGTTTTGTCAGGACACTTCGTTCAAGTCGTTATTTTTGAAGGGCTTAGAATCTAATCTAGTATATATTCTCCAATCCTTCTTGTCATCTGCAGTTCTTGTGCTCACCTCTACACACTACTTTTCTTTCTGACTTTACGCCTTATTAAAGTCGAAGTCATCAGAGGTGGGAAGGGATGGGTAGGGGGGAGGGTGGGGCAAGGAATGGGAAGAAATTTTCCCATAGCGTTTTGAAGGAACCATCCCAGTATTGGCCTGAAAACCATCTAAAACCCAAATCTGGATGGCCGGACGGGGATTCGAATCCGCATCCCTCCGAATGCAAGGTCAGAGAGTTACCGGTCACCCACCACGCTCGGTGTGCTGTACTAAAAAAAATAAACCAATTTCGTTTGTCTTACTCTCCTTTTGAGTCTATTTTATTTCTAACTTTTCTTTTTACACCAATCATTTTCCAAAACGTTCATTCAGTACTGTATGTATCCTCTTAATTTCCATTATATTTCTGTGTGCCCACATTTAAATGTTCTGGTTTTCCTTCTTTTGTATTGTTACACTTCGAGCTTGACTTCCATAAGCGATGAAATCCAAGGGTTGAGCCTGCACGAGACCGTGGCCTACGTAATCGATCTCTTCTTGGGCACTAAGATCGACATGGCGTGGTTCGTAATGGGGTCTGCCATATTATTTTCCAACGACACTGATTTTACTCCGAGCGAAAATGGCGTTGCGTGCTATTCTGTACGAAAAAGTCTTTAGCTGCGCGTGGATCTGAATGCTGGTCATCGAGTTCTTATTATCATTATTTCATCAGTTTCGAACATAACGCCATAGCTACAATCCTTCGTCTAGGTAAACAGATCAATCTCCACCATCCAATCAAACGTTAAGTGGGTACCTGGTTGCAACATACGGTAAGCCAACAAAGAATAGCTCCGCTGCTCAGAGATCGAAGAAGGTCACTGAATAAGAAATGAAGGTTTTAAGTAAGCATAACAGATGCACGCTTGCCATTCTTGGAGGAGGAAGTTGTAAAATTATGGCACAAAGGCATTCCGTCACAACGTCTACGAAAGCCTTTCCATTGTCTGATACCATGGAGGATGTTTTCCTCTTCATGATGATCTGGGCTCGTTATCCGCTGCCTTCTCCCATGTGACAGTGTTTACAAATGTGGATGACTGTGATAGTGTGTTTGCTCAGTGTAAAGTGTTGCTGGTGGTGTGGCTGAGAGATGTAAGAAGGAAGAGGCCGAAACTCTCTTCATCCAATTCAGGCCTAGTCTTCCGAAAGACACCGAGGAGGTCGCCAAGCTTATCGTCCCCAACCGACTCGCGAATCACTATCAACGGTGTCGTATGCCCTCACTCCATACGCACTGCGGAGACGTTTGGGATTTAACCCAGGACTCTGGCGCACAATCTGGTGATTAGTGTGCACCATCAACTCCTCTACCTTGCCGGCCAAGACCTGATGATGAATATTTCTTCCGTCATACCGCCACTCACTGGTTACCATCAGAGTCCGTTGGCGCGATAGGCCAGAATGCTGATTAAAAGTGTTTACGTATAATTGTGATATTTATGGTTGTAAGTTCTTTTTCCGAGGAGGAGTTACACGGTATCTAACAAGCTACTGATTCGAGATGCCAGTTACTAAATGTTGCACCGGAAGAGTGTATGCCATTCTTGAGTTTCTGATAACGAAAAAAAGTAAAATAAAATGTAATAATATCCAAAAATTATACCAACCTCTAGGAGAACACTGTTACAAGTTGCTCTTAGAAGGCTTCATTTTCTACGTTGTCTTCTTTCGTCGTTCGTATTACATTGCTGCAATCTAACTACAACTGCCGAAATTTATTCAATTGAGATCAGGTAAATCTGTGGAAGATAATACCTTAAGCCTACATTTTGCGTGCCTGGGTTCCGGGTGGCATGGTGGCATGGCGCTGAATACGAGTAGGTACTACCAGCAGAGTGGGGATCATTTGTAAGATTGGTTTCACGGCCTTTACTTGTTTAGGCAGAAATAGTACGTTCCTTATATAGTTTCCGTAAAGCTGCACAGCAAGATCAAGATGACGCAGACAGTTTGCTGTTCATGTTACATTCATCTGCCAGATATCCGAAACTTATTCTCTTCCATGTGTAAACAGAGAAATTATTATATTTATTCATGAGTACTTGTGTCATTATACAAAATGTTAGCGCTGTTTATTTGGAAGTGTGAGTAATCTTAAGATAAACTTTGAAAAAAATATTTTCGAGAATGATTTGAATTTTGAAAAGATGTTTGTTTAGATATTTACTATTTTTACTTATCCCCAAAATAGAATCGGTTTTAAGTATTTATCATGTTTGCAGTAATCTGATCGTGATAGCTTGAAACTGTTAAAGTATTATGTGTATTATACCCGTATAAGTAAGTTAAAATAAAATTAATAGTTTATGCAACCATTGGCCTAGAAACCCTTTGATACACCTAAACGAAAAATTTACAATTTTCTGCATAATCCACCTCTGTTATGGCCTCTTATCCTAGCTCTGTTATCATACCGCGCAAAAGAGAAAGTGGATTCTGAATCCCATGGAAAAGCAACGCTTCGTCAAGAAGTGGAAGTCATTATAAGTGACCGAAGAATATTGTCCCATATATTTCCTCCTCCTATTAAGTACTAACTATAACCACTGAGCCGCCGACCCACTCTTATTTATTTAAAGAATTATTTAGCCTGGGAAGATTTTTTTTTTTGCTGTCATCAGTCTTTCGATTGCTTTGATGCAATCCTCCATCCCTTCCTATCTTGTGCTAACCTCTTCATCTCTACATATCCCTTACAACCCACGTCTTCAGTTATCTGCTTCATATAATCTAATCTCTGTCTTCCTCTACAGCTTTTACCTTCAACTGTTCCTTCCACTAACAAATTAACCAATCCAGCATGTCTCAAAATATGACCTACCAGTCTGTTTCTTCTTTCTGTCAGCACAAACTTCTTTCCTCACCCATCATTTCCAAAACTCGTTCATTTCGTACTTTTTCCACTTAATTTTCAGCATTCTTCTGTGGAACCACATTTCAAATGCTTCAATTTTCTTTCTTTCTGGTATTCCTAAAGTCCATGTTTCGCTACCATAAAGTGCTGTGCTCCGCACAGAGTTTTAAAAAGTACTTTTTAATTCCTAGATCAGTGTTAGAAACTAAAAGATTTCTCTTTTTCATGAAGGCTCTTTTTGCTAGTATTATTCTGCTTTTAACATCATGGCTGCTTCGGCCATCAGTTGTAATTTTATTTCCCAAGTAGCAGAATTCATTTACTTCTATTCTATCCGATCCTAATTTTATTTTTAATCTACTGTGATTGGTATCACCTATGCTATATTTCATCACTTTTGTCTTGCTTTGATTTATATTCAGTCCAGTCCTGGTAAAATTATGACTGTCAATACATCATAGTTTAGTTACAGTCGGAAAATTTAACGTCCTATCCTTTTGGAACATATATTCCTCTCTGAAAATGGAAGAAAAGAAAGATTTTGCTAAGCAGTCTGTTTGAGGTTAAGAACTACTTTAGCCGTACTACAGGAGTAAGTTAATTCTGTAAGACCGAAGGATTGTATAGCAATAGAAAAAAATATGGAGCATCGAGCTGCCTCATAGAGTCACAATACTGGTAATTTAACATTTTGATGCTGCTTGCAGTCAACAATTTTTCATCACGTTATTTGGGGGAGGGGTTAGTTTAATGAAGTGGTAATATCAGCTCATATACAATCACTGCTAATATATTTCAATGGTTTCACTCCAAAGAAAATAGCATCATGATGTGGACGAATGTTCCGACTCGCCCCGAACACATATTAGCTGCACCTCACTTAAATCCATACATAAAACATAGTTCATCAAGATATCAGCCCAAATGTAGGTGCTACTGCTACCGATTAATTATAAATACTGTTTCAAATCATTAACTTTATTCCGAAAAACTGCGTCAACCGTCAAAATTAAATCTCCGCAATGCATATACATTAACTTTATTTCATTTATTAGAGAAGGATTGCTGCGCGATTCCGGTCTCTACAATCATCACAAATACAATATACTGATACGGCCATAGTACATAGTCCTCTGCCTCGGATGTCCGTACTTTACGACATACTCTGCACAACTATCTTTTCTCTCAATAACCAAAGATCTTATGCTAATTACAGTTACCAACTTAAGCTACTTCAAACGCAAAACACTCTGCTGACCGTAGGATCTGACCATACAAAAGCTGAGAACAGAACAGTATTCTATGAATATATATACAGTTGATCAAAGCGAATAAGATGATTGGTGGGGTGCGATATTATCACAAAGTTAATTTCCTTCTCAGGTACTGGCGTACAGCGCTTCATACCCTTGCCGATTCAACACTAAATCAGTAATAAATACTCCATAAAACACGTTTCAATTTCATTTCGAATAGTCTGCTTGCATGCGATGAAGTACCACTGAGGCGGGGGTACGAAGGAACCGGAAGGTGACAGCCAGCAGAGGGACGGCCGTGCAGGGTGCAGAAGTAATTGTGGCTGACGGTCAGTCGCACCTGGCGCTATCCTCCAGCTGCCCTCACCATATGACGCCAGTCGCCTACACAATACACCTTTTTTCTGCACTCAGAATTTCCATAGGCACCCTGCTGACATACACATAACGATATCACCTTACTTATTAAATCGTTTTAAATCCAGTGCCAATGAGACGAGAGAATTATACCTTTAATTGGGAGTTTGATGTAAAATATCGGATTATATTTCTGTCAGGAGATATTCCCAACTCGCTCCAGGTTGATAGCGGAGTATTTATCCTTGTTCTTTTCTCTCTCTCTCTTTTTCCTTTCGTCCGTGTTCTCGGGCCACAGGGCAAGGACGAATAAACATGACTGGCATAAGAATAATATTACAACTGTCACAGGTCTCCGCGGCGCTAATGATAGTTGTTAATGACAGGGATAAATAGTTTACTGCGGTAAAGCCGCCGTTCGCTGATACATAGCCAGCGCAGCCGCCGCCATAACTCAACAGCACAGGCCGCCCCTCATTAACCAATCACTCGCGAGCTTTTAATCGAACAATTCCACGTTGGCTCCTTCTCAAAGTGAAACCCGTCTCTCCCTGTCTAACACATAGAAATATGCCGATCATTTTCGAGCATTTCTCGGTTCTTACGTAACCTGAAATACCAGTTTCCTTCGCCACGTTGCGTCAACTGGGATCACTATACGAACACAATTTATCTCAGCCGTCCATTCACATACGTCTGTTCTAAATCACGTGCTATATAGGACATCAAGGTTACCAGAATCTGCTTTAGTCTCTCGTTTGTATATCAAGGCGAAGACGTCGGTTTGCTTCCTCCTCCATGTCTATTTGCAGAGGAATGGTAATGATCTAACTAAATTTTTGATCATCGTATCGAAAAAATATTTTTTTTTCCTTGTACAAGATACGTGGTAGCATCGTATCTTACGCATCAGGACACTATTCTTCTAATATAGCACCGACCTTTTATCGAGAAAGATTATTAATAGATCGGTTATTTTTTGAATGTCCCTTACTTTTGAGACGTCTTGTGAGAGCAGAACTTTCTAAATAGTTTACGAAGTCGTTCATAACAAAACCTATGATTTTGTATTTATCCGCTCAAAAATTTTAAAAACACTCTTCATGTCTTAACATACCTCGATTATTATTTTGTTGCATCAGCAATATTTTCTACTCATACTGACTAATATATATGTAATTGGTAACTGTATTGGTAGAGTCTATAGCATTCCGTGTGGGTCTGGGAGTCGAATTCATTTGGGTTACTCGTCGAAGGTGTGGAGGATTAATTTTCAAACGTTAATCAAGTTCGTGTATTTGAATGAATTGCGTTTTTAAACATTATACATCACCATCATCAAACTATTTGCTACAAATTTCGTTATTTTTTTCTAAACAAGTGAATTAAAAAGTAATGTATGTGTTTCTAAACATACATGAAAATTAATGAAATTAGTGAACTATTTTGTTATATGTATTTTTTAGCTCCTTAACAAGTTTCCTTCCCATCCTCTGACATATTGAGACTGGAAGCAACATGCTGCTTGAATGAATGTTGATTTCCAGTCTTTTCATGTTTAAATACTTTCTGGAGGTACAAAGGCTAAGTCACGTTCTTCTCTTTCCTTCCCGGACGCTATAGTACTGGTACTGGTCGGAAGGAAAGCTTCTTTTTTTTTTCACTCTAATTAATACTAGCTGATTACGCGCCAAAATAGGTATTTGTTTTATCCCTTCATAACAGTCCACAACGACTCTGTTGTTGAAGTCCGATTAGAAGAATTAGTCTACTTCCGAAGCCTCCATCTAAACAGATAATAAATTAAATAGATCTTGTACAATGTGGAAGAGAAGCTGTTGTATTGTTATGACTGTTCACTTACACGAAAAAGAAATGGCCCCCTATCCTGGATGGGCCCTTACCTCCCACCGCATAGGCTACCAGCAGAGGCGGCATCACGTCTTTGTGTGTAGGTTTTGTGTAAGACAGAATAATTCAACCGTTTTGCATCGTCCCATTGTTATTGAAATTAGTGTAGCAACTGGAGTAAGTTAAGAAAGTGCTCGCACAGTCATTAAAAATAATTACTTGAGATTTAAAATGGCACTGGACCTGGTATTCTGGTGATGGTGGTTTCGACCCATGGTCACTCCGTGGCCCGGACATCCTGATGTTGGCTTTCCATTGGTTTCCGAAAACCCTTCATGAAAATGGCGGGATGGTTCATTCAGAAGGCCACGGTCAAGTTCCTTGCCTCCGTTGCTTTCCAAACCTCTGCCGACTTAGATGTCGATGAGACGTAAAGCCATAACAGAAAATGAAAAATTAATAAAGTCTATTTGTCCAAAAGATGCAAGATTCCGATCCGCAGCGTCAAACCTCTTCACGATAAAGCTCGTTACAAAAATGTTGCTTTGTGTGAGCGAAATCAACTGTCCCTTAACAAAGAATTAGGAGGAAAGAAATCTACCGACAACAAAGAGCACAAGTATTCGTGCGTAGTTGGAAACGTACAGGATTAGCAGTTTTCCGTGTAGAATAAGGGTAACAATAATCAGCATTGGGCAATAGTTGACGCTGTGAAGACAAATAGTTTTGTTACAGATACTAATGCAGTTAAGAGATTTTTATTTATTTTTTTATAAAAAAAATCTCGTGCATAATTGATGGATCCTCGCGGACTGTCCCGAAAAGTAGTCGCGGCAGACAAGAGCCTAATATTCTGCAATAACAAGAATATGAGAAGGGAGCTCTATAAACAAATCACTAGTTTTATTCTGTTGCCAACATACGAGGATTTTAAATTTAATTTGGGGGGGGGGAAGGGTGTTTGCGGAGCTTTCGACGACTCAACGTATAAAAGTGTTTTTTTTTTTTAATTCAAATACTGTATATTGTTACTGGAGTTTGACGACAATGTTGTAAGGGGGAAAAATGGGAAAGAAATAAGCCGCAGCTTACATCGGATTCACTGAAATCGGGGTGGGACAGTGAACAATTGAACCCTTGATTGCTAAGAACGAATTTTACTGCTCCCTGACCATCCTGGGTATCTAGTTATTCCTGGTGGTCGTTGTGCCACTATCGGTAACTTCTATAGATTTCACTCCTCCCTCTTAATGGTTTTGTTGTCAAGATAAGTTGTACAAATTTCCAAGTTATTGTTTATACTTAACAGTACGATGTTTTCGGACATTGTATTATTATTATTATTTGTGTCATTCTCATGTCTATGTGCGCTTATTCTAACAAGTTACATTACACATCTTTGATCCTTATACATACAGAAATACATTAAAAAGAGATATGCATACCTGTATAATTGGGGCCCAACAAGTTTCTGGAGTTCACATCAGTTTTTCTGTAGCCAACAATTGGGTACTGATGAATAACACATCTAGCGCCAGTCGTTCTCTCAGGAATTGAATCGGCTATTACAAAGCGAAGAAATGAATCAAGCATCAAGAAAGATAACAATCCAAAGTAAGCAGGGATACTAATTTAAAATTACTACCTTACATAACAAGATTAATGTCCCCACGCGACGAAGAAATCATCATCAACATTGCCGTTTACCCTCACTCCGTACGCATCGATGAATGGTTTGGGTTTAATACGGGATTATGGCACACAATCTGGTGATTAGGAATTGTCCATGGATATTTAGCATTTCAACTATGATCCGAAACTCTTGTTTAACCCTCTGGAATGAAGCAATTGATAGTTTCATTGCAAAAATTTCGTTCCACGTAACATTTGTGTGTTGTTTCTTTAAACCACACTGAAACAGAACTGATACAGTACTTCCGTTCTGCTACTAATTAAATGTAAATTGTATGGATGGATATCCATTTTTCGTTTTCGTGAATGGATTATGATAAATGAGAAAGCATATACTTGGTGGCAAACGTCCCTGATTTTTATTCCGTTATTAGGGAAATGAATACCGTTCCGAACCTTGAAAAGGCTAAGGCTAAAAGTCATCAAGTGAGATTTTACCGATCTGTAAAACTTCAAAAACACGTTAAATCCATATGATTATTATTTTCATGAGTCTACAAGGAAGCCGATATTGTTTGTTTTCAGAGACAATTGTTGATTTTTCTCACATCCGCAAGTAAGAATACACATGATAAAAATACTTTTTTAATCGTGTCACCCACATGCCTCATACCCTGCTGATAGTGCTCGTGCAAGGTGTCGCCACAGTGGACAGAGGCCCTGCGAGAACAATAGTTGTCGCCGGGCCGGGAGAGGTTGCAGAGCAGTTCATCTCCTGCACCACCACCAGCACCTCCAAATTTACGACCATCTCGGGCTTAAAAGTATGCAATAAATCCCCACTGCTTGGATTTTTCTCTTCCTCTTTTTTTAGCTTGCTCCCCGTCTGCCCCTCCCCTTTTTTCACTGCAGCCATTGCCTCCCCGGCGCTGCCTTTATAGATTGGCATGATTCGATATAGTTTCCACCGAGTGATAAATAGTAATTACTGGCTTGTGTTTTCCTTTTCTCCAGCCCCCGCCTTTCGGTTCATTATGATGAGCGCCATATTTCATTGACGCCTCCGGAATAAATATAGCGAACCGTCAAGTGAAGCGAGACGTGCTCGAAGAGAAGAAGGGAGAGACAGAGCGAGAGGAAATTAAAGGTGGGGCTGGGGGTGGAGTGCGAGGAGTGATTCTGACGTCAGCGCAGTGGCCCTCGGATCTGATTACGAGAATAGATATAACGAGGAAACAGATTTTTGTTTCTAGTACAAAAATATCTTGGCCACAATATGCGATTTGGAGGTTTTCTTCATTCACCTAATCTTTCATTGATTTTAATAGCCGTCATTATTGAATTGGCTTTTTACGTATTTCCACAAAATCTTTGCCCGGAAACATAAAAACTTCTCATTTACTCGGTTTTATAAAGCGAATTTCAACCAGTAGGCTAGAGACTAGCTTGTCGATCTGGGATTCTACTAGCTTGTTGATCTGGGATTCTAGATATCCTCTGTTCGAGTCCATAAATGATACTAGAGTTTTTAATGAAGTTCTGTGTTCGAATTATTATGTCTCTGGTATCTATGAACTGAACACTGAATAAAGTCATTCACATGTGCTAGCAGCCTCTGTGTAACATCTTAGCACAATGTCGTTATTTTACTTTAAAATAGTTAATTTTAATATATTTCTTTATTGTTGTAATGAGCTCATGATCCTAAATAATGATTACTGTATCATTGATTCATACCCTTTTGTTCGTTGAGCACTTCTGACAGAATCTTTTAAGTCTCTTTTTGCTTGATTTACTATACACCAGGACACAGATTGATTGTCCATAGTATGAAATATCCATAAGTAATTTGGCGACGCACCCAGCTAATGTGATACCCATACCTCCCTGCTCTGTTATGTCATTTGTCTCCGGAACCGATTTTATCGTTTACACTCTTGATTTCAAAAAAATTTCGTCGATATACTATTAATCCCTATAGCTGTTTTCGTTTCCTTACAACTAATAATGCAACTGGATTGATATTGCATGATTGATATTTGTCTATTAGCTTTCAAAAGAACAATCCTTACCAAAAATTGATTACTGGAAACAGTTCATCATGATTTTACAAGTAAAGCATTTAGTTCTTTCTCGATTGCAGCGAGAGAAAGTATTTGTAGACTACATTGTAACATCCTGGTTTTTAATAACGCAGTGGACCTCTTCCGCAGCCGGCGGGGCGCAACAGGTTCGAGGCGGCGGGTAACAAGCTCCTAGACACATGATCTCCGCGTTAGGGTCGAGATCCAGTCAGTGCTATAAAGTATGCCATTCAAAATGAACCGGATGGCGTTCAAATTTCATTAGTTAATCACTGTAGCTTTAACTGATGACTACTTTATGATAATCTCCATACCCGATGAGACAGATCGTAGAGTGAGTTACTATTTCAAAGCCTCGATTATACCTTAAAATTCCCTTCCTAGAGGCTTCATTTAAAGAGCTGTTACTTCAAAGTGTATATTTTCATTAGCTATGCGTCCTGCTACCTGTAAATCATGTTACAGTACATCAATTTTGCTTTCTCATGTTAATAAACTGAATCAGAAATTCATACGCTGCTGCTATATGCACTGAGGATTAAAAGTGACCAGTATATTTAAAAACTACCCACAAAAATTTTGTTTGTGACAAATCTTTTCAGCTAAAACCAAGCTTACATTCAATTGCTGTGCCAGGTACACCAGTCAAAGTTAATCGACTGCATATTTTGTGAACATGCTTTAGAGCAAGGGCTATTGATATAGTTATTTAAAGAATAATAATACATCGAAAAGGAAGTAATCTACTAACGTTCGTCATTTTACTATCTCCAGGTATACTACTTAACCATACATTTGTTTTGGAAATTTCAGTTATGAGGGTCATGAACGAAGTCTGTAATCTGAGAGAATCATTTTGAAGGTAAGATAAATTTAGGTGGGAAATAGCTAGCCAGTGATCAGACAGGTTTTATAAGATCGTAAGAGAACTGTAATAATTCTTTATTCCATTCCAAGTGAAGCAGCGGAATTGAGTAGGCCTACTCTACGGTCCTTTAGTTGTCAATAGCCGGGCGTCCTAGATCATACATTCAATTTTCAGTATTCCTAATTCTGTTGTTACTCATGTACGGTTTGATTCGAAGACAAAAATTATATCGTTTTACTCGTATGTTAGGAACATTCCATCAGCCGCAGTATGATACATTTTAGATTCGTTTACTTTGAATACTTCACACGTGTAGTAGTAAACCTGATCATTGGGTATAATTAATTCCATTACTAGAGTCACCTTCCGTCAGAATATTTTAGTCATAACGGGTTCAGTCATAAACATCTCTTTGTGTTTTTGGTATTATTATTTTCGAGATACAGTATTTCAAAAGTTTAAGCTGCAAATATTTACTGTGTAATACTCTTCAAACATTTACTTTTATGTCATTTTACAAAGCGGAATTATTGTGAATATTTACGATGTTTTGATATTTTCATTTTTATTTGTTGAAACCGAAATGCTTTTGTGAATAGACATCAGAACTAGCTAAAAGGACATATTCCTTGATAGTCAATAGCACAGCGTTTATCGTTGTTTAGTAATTCATAAAGGGTATAATCTATCCCCAATGTCATTCCTTTTTCTTAATTCATTACAGTCATTCCAGATTTTTCTGTCTGATTTTTGTTTTTCAATTAATTGACTGCCTCTTCCTCAGCAGTCAAAGAAATGATCACTGGTTACGGCATTGCGCCATCTATCATTATGTGAGTATCCTGATCACGCGCGGTGCTGGTTAGCAAGGCTCCCTGGCTTTACTATCCTGTCTCAATAGTTGTCCCTTCAGCCACTGCTGAGGATGCCAATTATTTCTAGTGTGAATCACACATGAATTGGCAAAATTTTTCGGTTAATTTTTATTTATTTGTAGAGAGTGATAAAGATCTAATGTTCGTGAAATTCCTGTTTTTGAGACTTGACGTCGTCATCTGCGGCTCAGACATAGAATTTTTCTGGTAGGACAGTAGCCAGTGCTATGAATTAGGCAGTTCCATTGAGCACGCTAAGGAGTTCGACTTACTGTCGATAAGCTTATGCACAACCGTAAAACGTAGTAAATGTAGCATTGCCTTCTTTCTTATAGAATAGAATGTACACAGATACAGTTAGTGCAAAAATAAGTTGCTTAAGCACACGTTTTTGGAATCTTTTCCTGCTTAACATTGGATGTTGTGGCTCATTTGATCAATATTTTCCTGCTTCTATCACAGTTGTTCGAGCGGTTTCATAATCCTCCCGGAACGTGGTGGGGGAGCGATAACCACCCAGATTTGGGTTTTCCATAGTTTCCCCAAATCACTCCAGCCGAATATCTGCTTGGTTCCTCCAAAAGGCCATGACAAAATTCCTTCCCGTTCCTTGCTCCTACTGCTTTCCCTTCTCTAATGACCTTTACGTCGACGAGGGGTAAAGCCATGAGAGAGAAAAGAAACGTACGATTAACTTTAGGCAGTTGATACTTGATTTTGATAAAATATCACTAACCATCACTGCCAACAATGATTTGATTACTGCTTCAGTGCAGACGCTTGAGCTTGAAACGCAATGCGAGGGCTGCAATATCCTTTGAACAAAATTCAGGTTCTGATAGATTATTATAAAGAATCTATGATCATTTCTTACTTTACCCACAGTATTTGTCAAAGGCGTATTATATTACAGCCATAGCCGGTCTACTTGTCTGCAATATCCTTTGAACAAAATTCAGGTTCTGATAGATTATTATAAAGAATCTATGATCATTTCTTACTTTACCCACATTATTTGTCAAAGGCGTATTATATTACAGCCATAGCCGGTCTACTCGTCTTTGGAGGATGTTATCACTCCAAACGAACTCCTGTGTGGCTTCTCGTTTTCGCCAGTGAGGCTACTGTTTTATTATCGTGTGCGTGTAAGTAGGTGTAACTGATGAGTTGTGTAATTGGTTAATCTATGTTATACGTAAGAGATTCTACTGTGTCGACTCTGAAAGACTTGAAGGCAAGTAACTGACTTTGGGCCGTTTGCCACTTGCAGATTATCGATCGAGCTATATCGATTTGAGTTGGCCAGTTAATTACGACCGTGCACCGAGATCTGGAGGTACAAATATAAACATCTGTGCGGCAGGGTGCGTCTCGTGATTGCACATAAACGTCCGGGTGAGTTACTGGCGGGGAACCGTATTTCACAGGCTCCGTAGTCGTCAATTAAATATGCTAATGAGTGGGATTACACTCCTCTGTATATCTATAACTTAGGCGAGCGAGTGCTCAACTATAGCGACGGACACGGTTCCACGGCGGCGGCAGCCCGTTTCTTATGGAATGGAAGTCGTTTGGGAGTTGACGTTGACGATGTGTGTGCTTGTCCTATATATCACACGGATATATGCGCCTGCTTTAGCCGGCAAGGAGAAAACCCTTCATGTTGGAAATGAAATACATGATATAGGTGAGATGTAGTTGTATACGTTATCCCTGCGAGGGAAGATAAGTTTGGGCCGCCGTACTTAAGACCGGCCGGCTGTTTTTCAGGCAGCGTCCCATCACTCATGCCAGCTCTCCGCAAGAAATCAAGGCCGCTCGCACCGTGGGCGCAGAGGTACACGGCCGTCCCTACGCCCCCACTGTGACGTATTGGCACACGCCTTCATAAATCGCTCGCCGGAACGCCGCTGCCAACCAGAACGATCCGCCGCGATCCGTTTCCCGTATTTATTTGCGGCCATTACATAATATTTTCGGTGGCGATGTGCAGCTTACAGCCGCAGCGTTTACCACCGTTGCGTGAATACTTTGCTACAGAAGCAAACCTTCAGGAAATTCACATAGAGACAGAACGGGGTACGAAATTGAAAATATGATTTAAACGTACAAAAGGGTTAACTAAGAGAGTTTCAAATTATTCTATGAACTCAGTATAATCTAATAATGACAAAAATACAGTAATATTGTGAAAATAACTATATTTTTCTTCTTTAAAAACAGAAAAGTATGTAATTTGCCCCGTTCTGTCCAGGGAATGGGGCAGAAAGGGGTGTTATGGACAAGTAATTATAAAGATATATAATTCTAGATGAAACATGAAATGAAGGGGCCTTGCTGTCGGTTGATATCCAGGAGCACCACAAGGGGCCTTGCTGTCAGTTGATATCCAAGAGCACCACAAGAGTGGGGCAGAATGGAGTACTTCTCCGTTCCGCATCACCTGTTCCACCGCAGGAACACGGTTTAGGTTAGCGATGGAAGATTATTCGTAAAATATATGTAAAAAAACATCTAACTGCGCGAAACTAGAGATGCACGTTCTAACTATATTTGTAATGCAATAAAATCCTCTCGGGTGTCCAGCCGGATGGTGTTGTAAAAACACGACGTTTCGACAGCTAGCTCTGTTGTCTTCATCAGGAAGCTGTCGAAACGTTGTGTGTATACTACACCATCCGGCTGGACACCCGAGAGGATTTTATTGCATCAGTACGCCACTCATATATATTTGTAATGTAAACTGTACACACTAACCCTCGAGAAAATTAAACGAACGTGGCTGCCATAGTTGAGTAACAAAAGATTGGCCTTGTTCTATTTATTGCTGTTTGCTGGTAATACCTCATTGCCAATGAAAAATGTTGAATTTCATTCCGCCCCGGTACTCTATTGTGTCACGGGTTCCGCTATTCCTCAGCGTCATGGTTATACGTTTACTAATTGTAGTGAAGCGTTTCTCAACCTTTTTCATTCGAAGGATCAGTAAAGCGTCAAAAATAATTCTAAGGTTTACCAAGTTACATGGATCTAATTTTTTTAGTTATATGTGTATTATTAACCAACCCTACTAATTGTTATAAGCAAGTACCGCAGTCCCTGAAGACATAGATCTATGATAAGACACTCCTAAAACTTATAACTTAATCCTCAAAGGAATGCCTCTCTCTTTGATGCCAACTGAAAAAGTATGTAGTGAATAGACTTATTGTACGATCCATCCATATCCTCATATTCTGGAAAGTTTGGCTTATAGCTTATACTCGTGATGTTATACAGTACGAGTACGGTATCCGTTTACTGTGAACAATTTCTGCTAACTTACTTTTCTTATCTTTAATAATAGAATACATTTGTAATATTCTAACTCCTGATCACCTGTTCCATCTTCATGGAACAAAAGTAGTCGGTGAACTACAGGCTGAGAAACGCTTGTTCTACTGTAATCACAAAATCACAGATTAAGATTAAAAATAATTTTTGTTTTATTACTACGGCGCATTCGTGTTTTCATACTTCCTTTCCAGGCAAAAAACGTGTTTTTTCAAAGAATATTTTTATCGATTTAAAAAAAAAGGCTCATAATTTTCGTTTTTGCAAGATATATTCTTCCTTTTATTTTGGTGTAAATTTTAATAGTAATTATATCCAGTTTTCTATTTGCCTAAGTACTTTCCATATATGTGTTTCTGTATAAAAATCAGGTTTTCTGTAGATGACTTCTACTTAAATACTCCATTGGATTTCAGAAAGTATCTTGATAATTTGGCTCAGTGTAAATGGTTGTACTATGGTTGTATTGTGACTTCTTTTAATTATAATCAACTAAGATGTTCAATATTTCAAAAAAGATTCAGTAACACACTTTTTTAATAACGCAAAGTGAAAATATCGTACACATTTGGAATTGTGAAAAGCAAACAGCTTCCGTATGATTCTGAAAGCCTCGAGCGAAGATAAAGAAATGTGGGGCAGTAACGCTGTGGCTTTGCAGTCGGGTAGACGCAGTTCGAATCCCCGTTCAGCCATCCAGATTTTGGTTTTCTGTGTTTTCCCTAAATCACTGCTCCAATCGCAGGCCGAATTCCTTCCCGTTCATTGCCTCCCATTCCTTTCCCGCCTCTAATAACCTCGACATCGATGAGGCGTAAAACGATAGTAAAGTAAAAAACACACCTAGAATAATGCAACAAGACTTAAGATTTTTTCAGAAAGGATTAATATAAGATAAACTAATTTAATCAGTTAAAGAATCTATATGATATCTCCTTGTTGTACATTACACGAAATCAGAAGAAATGTATGGCAGTTTTACATATGCAGTAAAAACTAGATTGTTCATGATGCATCGTTACCGCGGCCTTGACGGATTTGAGAGTAGAGGGATAATGGAATACCCACACACGCAGCTTGCATTTAAAGGGAGTAAAAATTATAATATTTTGTCCAAGATGGATTGGTGGAAATCAGCGACTGTGATATGAAGGGTTGGTATTACAAGCAGCGACCAGTGACAGTTGTGACTGGTTGCTGCTTTTTTTTTTTTTAACAGCTTAACGTATCCTATAACAACTAGGTCTTTAGAGACGGGAAAGGATGGGGGGCAAGGAATGGGAAGGAATTCGGCAATGGCCTTTTGAAGGAAGCATCCCGGCATTCACCTGGAGTGATTTGGAGAAACCATGGAAAACCCAAATCTGGATGCCCGGACGGGGATTCGAACCGCCGTTTTCGCGAATGCGAGGCCAGAACGCTTGCTGCTTTTAATATCAACCCTTAATAAAAAATTATATTCATAAAACTTAATATATTAGGATGTTATATTAATTTATGCAATACAGTAGAAAAATTGTGTTTAAATATTCATTTGGAGATCGCTGTTGTATTGTTACTTCTAGAATAACTCTGCCATCTTCCTTTCTTATAAGCTTCACGATACCTTTTTGAAGCAGTATTACGTATCCTCTGCAGCTGCAGCTATTGTGTGGAGTCTGCCTCCTCTTGTGTCTTGAACCAGTCAATAACTTTTGACAGCATTGCTTCTGCTTCACCGTGGTTAATTATTTTGGAAATTTCCTCGGAAGCAACGTCCTCATTTTAGTCAGTGTGTGGCTACTCTCGGTGTTCACATTTTGCGCTAATTAAGCATTACTTAAAATTTTAGTGCTGCTGTCCATTTTGTCCACTTCAAACCACTCATCTATTTCTTGCACTGAAAGTAGTTCACAATCCGAAATACTTGAGCAAAGCTGTAGGATACCAGTATCATCTTGAACACTATCCTCAGGTTAATATTAAGCTTCAGTACCAATTGGTTCGGGCCACAGTTTGTTCAGCCCTTTCTTCAAAATCTGTGTGCGATGATCGTTTCAATCATAGGAAACTTTCAAAACTATGTTTTAAATGGTATACGATTTCCGTAACTCTTTTACGCCTACTTTATACTTCACTGAAACAATTTTACTAGTATCAACGTTTCACATTTTCTATGATAACCTGGTCAATAGAATTGTTTTTGCTGGCAATAAGTGATAAGTAATTTTCACATTTGAAGTCATATCAAGTTTATGTGGTTGTATTGTCCATTAACAGCAGAGCTTCTTTTGGAAAACCTATTTTTTCTACATATTATTTCACATTTTGGGCAAAAGCCTTATGATACCTGTTGTTAAATATTTCGTGGCTTGTGAAAGCACTTTTTTAAAAGCAAGGCGTTTAAATCACGAAGTTGGAACGCACGAGGCTTTTGTGACTTTGTCACAATAATGAACGGAAACCTATATGACATCCACTTGCATTAGAGAGTGTCCGTAAACTACGTGGCTTGGTCTAGGGGTAGGAGGTGAGGAAGGGTTGATTAAAAAGCTACGCTGTGCTATGTGGGGAGGGGGTGGGGGGGATGTCCGAACCAAGCCACATAGCTTGTTACAGTAAAAATAAGATACAGAACACACAACAGCATCTAGATATTTAGTTCTGTCATTTAATTATTTCCGTATGTAATTTAGATATCTATGTCCTAACAGTGCTGCGCATGCATGTGACTTGAAGTCATAGTGTTGGGTTGCACGCGGCTGGCGCATTTGAATTAACCGACACGTGGCAGCGCATTACAATTCGAAAAATATTAGAAAAACCGTACCTAGACTCAAATTCGCTGAAGATGTCACCTAGGATTTTCCAAGGTAGTGACAGTTCGTATTGTTTTAATGGTTTTAACTAAAGCTGTTTTTCTTAGGATCACCCCCGTGTGACCACACTGCTCGTAGATAAAATAATTCTAATTCTGTTCTGTCAAATGAATTTTAGTGCAACTTTAATTTTTTTACTTGTTGAGCTGTTATTTCAAGTTTGAAGGTGTGGTGTGAAGTGGCGCTGCACAATAAACTTGATCTATTTGATCAATTAATGAACAAAGATGAATGAAATAAGGATAATGTTTTTAGTAAGACCTCAAAAAGAAAATAATCCCTGACTGTACATGAGAGGTTGTGTTGAGAAAAGCACGGTTAATCTGTGTTTTTAAATCTGGATAACACAGCAACAAAGTGGAAAGTTATGGAACTGCAGTCCCTCCAGGCTCCTATGATAGGCTTATGGAAGACTGTTAATCAATGTTATTTTTGAGGACGTTCGTATACATCAAGCACGCTTCAGACCAGACCGTATTTATTATAACGTTCAGTTTTCATAGAAGCAGGGTTCCAAATGTGGCTGATGAAATCCGCCATATTCGTTTACCTTACATTTGCCTTTTATGCTTTCTGGAAGGAAGGTACGATCGATAAACTTTTTTTTCATACACTGCGTAGTGATAACACTAAATAACAATCTGGCAAGTGACAGAAGTTCTGGATAATCAACGTATATATTATAAGCAGGGAGAGCAGAACAGTTATTGCCCCAAGGTTCATTTCAGTTGCCATTATTATCAAGTTTTCGCGTTTCCTGACACAAAACGAAGAAAATCCTGCTGTGCCAGTGAAATGGCGTTGGTGGTGCGACATACATAGAATATGATGAGAATTCAACCAATTTGAGACTCAATGTTGTTACGCAAGGCTTCCTGACACCCATTTAATATCACCATGGGCATAGTATCTTTCATTGTTATGAGCAATAATACCAGCTGGTTTGCACGTATCAACTACATTAGTTAGGAAATTTCATTAAGTCTTCAACGAACCGGAACTACTGCTTGTTAGCGATCTGTTCGTCTTTTAGCTCAACAGTCTAAGATCCGACATACTTACCAGCAACAGAGGCACAGTTATACTTTAACTTGCTGGCGGATGCCATCTGTCATTCAGGAACCGGACTGCGCTCCTGTCGGATGTAGAGAGATGCTGTCAACTGCAGTCTGTGACTCTCGAGTCTCGCATCAGACCATTCTTCACACCATTCGCAAATGTACTACCCAGGGAGAGAATTCTTTTTCAGGCAATTCCAGAAGCTGTGAAGTGAATTGACATTCAGTTCTAGTGAATTATCGAACTATTGCATGTTGTGCAATGTTTGGGCGTGAATATGTCCTTCTTTTCGGTACTGGGTGGCAGATCTAAATTACGAGTGACATAAAGAAACGTGGTTTGTCGACTAAGAAAACGATGATTCAGTGCATGCAGAGTGACCTTAGAGACCCCACCCCTCTTGCTTGTCGCATGAACTGAGGCATTATATATATATATATATATATATATATATATATATATATATATATATATATTTTGACCACAGCATCTTAACGATATCGTGTTAAATACACCACGGCGATAAATTTAAGACCATTTATAAAGATGGAAAAAATTTAATTTTAAAAAATTACGAAAATATCAATGCACATTGTAAGAAAGTAGGAGGATGAAAAACCAGTGAAACGCAGGTAGAAGTGAAGAAAACCCAGTAGGAAATGCGGAGATTCGGCTTTACCGATTGAGCAAGAAAGCCGATCGAAAGAAACCCGTGGTGGGCCACGACTTCTGAGAAACCAAGCCGACTGTTCAGAGGAACACAATAATACGACACTTGATCAGAACGCACTTTTTAACTTCTGTAAACCTTCTCTGAAAGACCTTTTTTTAGCAGCTAAGTACCTAACAGTAGTTTCCCTTGCATACCTAAATAAAATGTTTAGTACATAGCAGTATTATTTGTGTGTGTGTGTGTATTTTCATGTCTGCAAACCTCCCCTCTCTCCCCCCCCCCCCCCACTCCTCAGACCACAATTTTATTATTAAAAAAAATTAAATTCCTACCTCTCAGTGCTAATAATGACATCTCATAGGAAAGGTTTCCATCTCTGAGGCGAGGAATAGGACATAGTACTTCCTACAGTTTAGAGTTTGGGGTATTGTCCACAAGAGCGGCGGAGGTACGTCGCTGTCCGCCTTCCCCTTACATATCACCGCCCCCCTGGAGCCTGAAGGAACTCCCTCCTCCCGCCTCCCCGTTTGGGAACCTCTACTCTAGATAATAGCATATCCGCTAGACTGGCTGTGTGAATGTGGTGTTGCAGGTCGACGCTGCGGCAGCACCACACGACCCACTCTGGCAAGCAGGTGGCGTGTCCTCAGCAGGGCTGCGTGTTCCGCGCGCGGTCGCAGGCGGAGCTGGCGGCGCACCAGAGGACTCACTCCGACGACAGACCCTTCCGCTGCGACTCGTGCTCCTACGCCGCCAAGACCAAGGCGCAGCTCGTCAGGTCAGCAACACAGTCAACAAATTAATCCATCTGAATCCCACGGCTGAGTAGCATGAAATTAAGTGGTGTTTACAGGTGACACGATGGTATATCATCATCACAACAACGGTTTACAGCTACTGCCTAAGTCTGCTTTCTGCAAAAGTCATTTTTTTCTTTCTTCACCTCTCTTTCACCACTTTGATCCAGTTCTTTACTCTCTTCCGCACACACTCCTCCACTCTTCTCAGCCATCCATCCTTGTTCTTGCTCTGGGATATTTGCCAGCAATCTTTATTTCATGAATATTTCTTGAGATTTTCTGCCCTTCCATACTTTTTACATGTCCCTACCATATTACTCTACCTTCTCTACCATTTCCTGCAGGGGTTTCCTCCTTTCTGTGTGTCTTCTCGTTTCGTCTCTTATCCCGTCAATTCTAGTAACACCCATTCTACCTGTTAGTAATTCCATATCGCTTGTATCCTTCTCATGTCCCGCTTCTTCACCGCATGTCAGGAAAGGCACATAACACATACATAACGGTATATAACAAGATCAAAACGGGAGAAGATTGTTGACAGCTGTAGTTTGACTTGGACAGAATATGTAGCTGCGCAGCACAACATGGGACTGGCCTCGCATTCGGGAGGACGGCGGTTCGAATCCCCGTCCGGGCATCCAGATTTGGGTTTTCCATGGTTTCCCCAAATCACTCCAGGTGAATGCCGGGATGCTTCCTTCAAAAGGCCATGGCCGAATTCCTTCCCATTCCTTGCCCCCATCCTTTCCCGTCTCTAAAGACCTAGTTGTTATAAGAGACGTTAAGCACTTAAAAACAACATGGGAGGAGTATAAATGTTAGGAAAGGTCAGCTTATTAGCTATTAAAGGTTGTTTATAATTACATGATTGGGAAGGAATTGTTTGTTGATGTTGTGAACTGTAAATCTCTTGGAATAACATTTGATAGAATAGTTAGTTGGACAGGATACACTCTGCATGAGGTATAAAAAGGTTCCAAAATTGTTCATTTATTAAAGAGAGCTGAAATAACTTTGAGCAAGTAGTTGCGTGAATATAGCGGTGTCAACTGTACGAACTGGAAGAAGTGCAGTAGGGCAGCGCGACTGGAAATTACTACAGAACACAATGAGTAATTGGTATGATAAAGGAGCTGGATTGGTAGTCATTGGAACACAGGAGGATGAAGAGAGTGCTGGGACTTTACAAGGCACATATTTACTGGTGACGAATCTTGGAAGGGTATTGGTAGAACAATTAGGAGTAGTGCATGGAACGGAAAAGATGACAATGAAGACAAATTGGTATTCGGTTTTAGACATAAGGGAGTCAGGGATTGGGATAAAAAATTACTATCTGATGTGCCAAACAATTAGGCAAAACCGCTCAAAGAATATAAAATTGAAATTCGTATAGGGCAAAATGTTGGTGGGTGGTGAAATTGCACTTAAAGAATTGAAGATAAAAAAAATAAAAACAAGAAATGGGAAAATAGGTGTGTAGGGAAATTACCAACTAACATGTACTTCGTGAATTAAAATTAAAATGTAGTCAGATGTGTTTAGGAATTCCATCTTTATCAGCTCATGATATACCTCCGTCCTTTCTACTTTATTTAATCTACGACCTATTGCCATTTCCCAACTGCACTTAACTCATTGCATTTCCTTTCGGTCTCTGTCAAGGGAGCCTACAGGGCTCTGTTTAAGAGGTCATAAACTCTAATATTCTAGACCTACATGAATGTTACAGGTATTCACGTCAATCATGTGTATATCTCATAACGTCGTAGGAAACTTAATAATTGACAAAATGTGGAATAATTGCTCTTTAATTTCTCGTAGAAGTTCGCTGATATCCACCCTATGGTTAACACCCCTTTTACGCTTTTTTAACCTACATAGCTCTCTATGAATGTCCTCAGTACCCATTTCTAATTTAATAGGCAGGTAATTTCTACTTACGAAGATATTTACCTGCTTATCCTGCTTAGCGGTCAGTAATGGTCTATCTGCCGGTGTGGATCACTGCTCTGAGGCTCCGCACGGGGCCTCCGCATACCAGCCGCCGTGAATGCGGGTTTAGACAATTTTCCGCAATCACGAAGGCAAATGCTGGGTCGGTCCACACTCTCCGCCTCGTAAGCTACAGATTCCACAAAAAAAAAA
Organism: Vandiemenella viatica; assembly: GCA_031002005.1. Classification (NCBI taxonomy): domain Eukaryota; kingdom Metazoa; phylum Arthropoda; class Insecta; order Orthoptera; family Morabidae; genus Vandiemenella; species Vandiemenella viatica. The sequence goes on from JARYHS010013630.1 coordinate 84,707,935, forward strand.
AAAAAAAAAAAAAAAAACAACACTTTTCACATGCAGAACATATTTAAACGCTGCGAAGACGGATGGCAACACTTCAATTCCTCCACAAGTGTAGAGCTCAAGGCAGAGGCTGAAGACGAGAGCACTTTATAGGCGGCGGAACTACCCGCTCTGGCATCTCACGGTCAAAGAAGCCAGACGACAAACGAAAAGACTAGTTACTTAAAATTTCCGCCTTTTTACATCCTTGGTTACATCTTCCCCATACTTCTCCAAATTGTCTGAATACTTTCTGTCCCTCAGCTTTCTTAGGAATAGAAGCAACATCATTCATTGGTACCCCTACAGCTATGATACTTTTCAAGAAGCTATCTTTGGCTTTCATCTTTGCTGCTATTAATTCCTTCTTGATTTGTTAAACTATACTGCCTTGCCGTTTTCCTACTCTATTGTATTCCGTTCTTTATTTTTTTTTTATTTTTATATCCTGGTACATAATAGCCCAGCACCTAGTTTCTACTCTGGGCCCATATTTCCAATATATTACAAGAGGTACAAAAGATAAAATTATAGTTTGCAGCTAATAGCTAAATATTGTTCAGGATGTAAAACAAGTTAGTAACGCATAAACTTATCAAATTTCACAAAAATTTGTTACATAATTAAATTAACAATGTGTAAGAATGTATATGATATGTGTTAGTGTTTTTTTGATATATACATATATACTGTAAATTAGTAATTTGAATAACATACATTCACACACAATACTACTATATATAATTAAACAAAGAAACTTTCACATACACAAATCACTTATTTCACTGTTGTCCCACTGTTTCTCACTTTGTATATTTACGACAGTTTTACACATTCCGTTCTTACCCACTTCCATTTCTTCTTCATTTCCCTATTTCAAAACGTCTGCTTTGTGTTTTCATTTTTATTTTTTTTAGTTAACATTTTTCCCCATCCTTATTTATGTCTTTGCGCTAAACAGCACTGCTAACCTCTTTGCCCATACTGAGCATTTACTTGAAATATCTCTTCAGTTATGGAATCCGTGCCTGTTTATCACTGCTACTGTAACCATTGTATATTTTGACCCTCTAATATCTATCAGCCTAACTTCTTGATAACTTGTTTCCTTTATTCCCGCAGACTTACTTATAGTCGTTACCTCCTTTGTTAGAAAGATATCCAACATGTAATTATTCCATTGCATTTGCTCTTCCATTCGTGCAAGCTACCTGTAGTCATTCGGTCTCTATAGCCTCATCCTTGCGAAGAGGGCGAATCAAAGAAATTTGAGGTTGTCGTTTGGTTGGAAGAGGCCAACAGGGCCTCCTAAACTCTTGCAAGCATTACCATAAGAATATTAAGAAAATAATGTTCACGCTGTGCTATCTGTTGCTACTCTAAACATACAACTGGTAGTTAGAGCTTGGCGTCTGCTTTCATGACCCCGATGACACTACATTACACAGAGTGAGCTAGACATAAGTTCTCGACGTCTTCATTTAATTACGGTAGCTTCAATTCGCATTCAGCCGCTCACGTACTGAGCTATGCGTAGTGTCAAACATAAGTCTTAGGCAGGTTTGATTTTTAACTTTGAAATGGTCTGCCGAAATCTTGTTCAAGTCGCAACCTATCTATTTGGAAGCACTTGATATATCATAGCCCCAGCGTCCTAGGAGAAAGATCTGAAATCTCCTGAGGAATTAGTTATATAAGTAATGACCAGTGTCATACATTTTTGAGTCAGTTACTTAAGTAGCTAGCAAGTCCTTCCGCTAAGAAGTTACGAAGGCACGAAGAATATCCGGACACTCTCATTACACCCACACCTCTCGCACTAAGTTGTATTCACCGACAAAGATCACCTTTAACAACATTTACGCACCGGTTAGCAAGAGAAAAATATTGCTCCCGCAAATACAACAGTGGCTAAATTGACAGACAGGTAAACTATAGGTAACAATCCAGCAAGTGAAATCGTGATCGGGATAACCGCTCACTAGTCTCCTTTCATATTCTATGACGGAACCCCTCCCCTTGGCCTTTGGGTCAAAATCCTTCACAGCCATCGTATGCTCAGTCCCTAAAGTTTCTTTCCTCATCTCATTAGACGTTGAGACATACTTCGTACATTAAGAAGGGGCCAATGTTAGTCATTTCAGTCTGTGAAAACTAATGTTCTTTCTTAAAAAAAAAACTACTCTATTTCTCCATTTTGTGTATATGGATATTCAGAGCGTGGCCTCCCTTGACTGGCCGAAAATGGGTGGATTATGTTTGTACTGTTGCTTTGAAAGACCCGTGGCTGTTGATGGAATAAGTTCGTTCGGTTGTAGTTGAAGGTGACTTGCTTCTTGTTCATAAAATCATTTTGATGTTACCAAATTTGATATCAGCAACGTATGAAAACATTTTAAGGATGCATGAAATATTAATGCCAATATCACGGTACTGAATAAGTGTGTGATGAAAACGCTGCAGTTGGGGGCTCCTCCTTGCCGACAGCTGAAAGTCACCCTCAGATCCTGCGAATTATGCATACATCCGTAAGCAGTATTTCGGAACAACTCATTGTGCGTAGCACTATAGTTAATTCATGCTTTATTTTCGCAATGAGAAATCAAAGCAGAGATTTTAATACTGTAAAACAAATATCCAGTCTACGAAAAAACATTTAGTGTTCCACAGAAAATTAGGCCATGTGAATATCACAATGTTTTTGTCACATACCCACAATACATTAAGCTAAATCATATATCGTACCGATAACAGATGTAGTGCATTACCAAGTTCGTGTTTTCTTCCTTTGTAAATGCTTCACACGGGATTTCAACTTCTCATGTCTCTGGTTGCTGCACTAAACCACCTCATTTTTCTCTCGGAGCAGACATTCTGCTTGCTGCAGATTACTGAGAAAATGATCCATGCTGACTGCTTTCAAAATGATCCACTTTGACCTAACAGGAAATACGTTCTTATTCCTTTTTTATTATTATTAAAAAGGTGTTCAAATTAAACAAAAAAACTGCTTAAGAAAAGTGACTTAAAGGTTAAAAACCAGTTCTTCATCACCAGTGAATTTACTTGCTTTTTTTTCCCTCTCTCTCTTCTTTTTGCTTAATTCGGCTATGGCCTTTTGAAAAAACATCCCAGCATGCTCCAGGAGCGATTTCGGGAAGCCATGGAAAATCTATATCTGTACAGCCGGACGGGGTCTTGAACCGCTTGCTCCCTAATAAGATGTCAGGACGTTACCTCTCTCCCACCACGCTCAATTTTAATTGCTGAACGATGTGGTAAATATTTCCTCCACTATGTTACAACAGAAATATCTACAGCTATTAGATTGTGTGGTCATTATTTCAACTCTAATGACCTCGAGTTCGACGAGGCGTAAAGCCATAAGCAAGGCATTATTTCATTTTCTTAAGAAATATAGGATGTGGTTATTCGCTTCATATAATATTTTTCTTTTTGCCATGTTATGTAGGTAACTTAATCGGACTTTACTCTTTGTTTCTATGAATTAGAGAATATCATTTAATTATTACACATACTTAAAGTGATAAACCCAATTACAGCTCATACATTGAAATCCAGCAGTTCGTTAAATTCATAGGAGAGCAAAAAAGCAATATGCACACTTATATTCTGAAGAAAAAAAGGCGCGACTTGTCATTTATGAAGCTACGTGTGTGTATTGTGTGGCTGCAGCCTGGTTGATGATTCTCCTTGCGTGTGGTGGTCGCGGCTGACCCAGGTGCTCTCCGTCACGATCTGCTCAATGATGCAGCGGCCACGCGCAGCGTACATTACAATTAGTGGACAAGTGGCCCGCACCGACTCCCTGCGCGAATAGTTATAGCGTCGCAGGAGCGTCCGTGAAGGACGGCAACCAGCCAGGAAAATAGAGGCCTCCATGACTACGTCTTTTCAAATACGCATGTCAATCCATACTGTACGCAACACCTGTAGATGCACAACCTCGGAAAACTTGTTTTATTGTTTTCTGTATTAATCAAGACGATATTTATTACCTTAATGATATTATGGTTAGCTCAGTGGTTTGTTCAGGGTGCTGGTTCAAATCCCGGCGGTGCAAGAAACTTTTAAGGGTTCTGTTTGATCATTTGTGGTAAGCCAGTAGGTTCTGTGGTTTGTACAGTCCCCACGAAGGCGAAAATGGATGTACAGGGAAATTGCAACCGGAGCATGCCTTCCATACCAGTTGAAAGTGATTAAATTAATTGGTCACCGAGGGTTGTGGGTGAGGTAACACTCTGGCTTTGCATTCGGGAGGACGCGGTTTCTAATCCCCATCCGGGCATTGGGTTTTCCATGATTTCCCCAAATCACTCCCGGCGAATGGTGGGATGCTTCCTTTAAAAGGCCAGGATCGAATTCCGTTCCTTGTCCCCAATAATGAACTCGATGTCGACGACCCGTGAAGCTATAAGTAAAAAAAGGTAAATTAAGTGACATGATTGTAGCAACTGATCACTAAGTTTAGTAACATTTTACACGAAAGTAGCATTAAATTTTTTTGAGTATACCCGGCTTATTTTAATCGAATATGATTATATATATTTTTCACACTGCTGTGGTTTTCTCTCAACATTATGTAGCGCTTCTGATTTTGTCATGCTAACTATTGTCAAACATCTAGCTCGGTGCCCGAACGTCCTAAAGCGATAAGTAAAAGTCACAACGGTTCTGTCAGTCGTCTCAAGCGTGTTATTGTGCTCGACTTAATGTTCTGTTTGTGATGCATATTCGAGATAAGTAGGTGTAACCGGTCCGGCAGCGCTGGGGTCAGCGGGTTCGAGACTCGCCTGAGGCAGGGGCGTTTTAATTAAGTGTTGCGTTGCCCTGTCTCTTATAGAAACTAATAACAATGGACAAATCATAACATACAGTTAAAGAGTAATCAATATAAATACTTAAAGGAGCTAACTGGATGACTGTAAAAGCTGAAATACCTTTATTTCGTTGTTACAATTTTGAAAAAAAATATTTTAATCATCTTAGCATGTGTACTGAGGATGACCAGTGTAACACTGACGAGGATCTGAGCTTGCTTTCTTGAATCCATCGACCTGTTCAGTCAGTTCTTTTAAAAAAGCCTCGTGACGAATACGGAATAATTTTTAGCTTTCAGTTATACATTCAGGTAATGAACAGCATAGCTTGCAATTGTGTCAGAGTTCCTTCGCTTATAAAGTGCTCTTCTTATTCATCACTTACTAGTCTTCACCGTTAATCAGCATATAATATTGTGTGCAATTAAAGAAAAACATTATGCTACGACCAACACAACACAAAACAAAATAATATTCATAATCTGCTGTAGAATGCAGTCTGGAACTGATTGTTTAGTAATAGGGACCATACTCTTCATTTCTTATCGCTAGAACCAACATAAATTTAATTTCTATGACATAAAGCTTTTTGCCGAAATACCGGTTGACCGATTAAAATGATGAACAGTGTTCATCATTCTGTCAATCTTCCTCATAAATTAGAACTCTTTTTCAGTGTTTCAGGGTACCAGATATTGAGTGTGAATTAAGACGATATTTCGTTTCGTCTTATACAGAGCTGGTGTTTCGCTGATATCCACATTTTTTTTGAAGACTGTGATGCCCCGTACTTATTACTGTGTCCTATAGGCATCAGAGTGAAATTAAAGAGTTTGGGATTAGTACTGTATAAATCTCTCTCATAAACTTGAGTCGTATAAGGGCTACTAAGCTTTTGCCGATCTAAGATAATTATACACAAGAGAAAAGTAAGTTCAGCACAGCAGTTTCCAACGTGAAACACTGTTTGTAAAGCTTGGGTCTTCTACTGGGAACTAAACATTACTTTTTCACTGAGGAAGGTGAAAGGCTACTGAGTACATCTGGTTGTTACAAAAGCGTTTCGTTTTGAAGTCAACAACTGTGGCGCGAAGCTATTATTTCTGCGATTTGTTGAAGTAAACTGTAGTTTATAAATTTAAAATTGTTGGCAACGAGGATTACAGGTTCGCCGTGCTCCTTGTACAACCGTCATATTTTGTTCTTGCATCAGATTCCTGTGCGAGTCGTATTCAGTTGAAAATTTTGTAAAATTTTCGAAGACGCATAGTCGGAACACCAACTTTTAGTCTAATTACTGTAGGTGCATTGGGAAACTAGTTGAGCTCAGAGAATTCAGGAATTCGTTGGAGACATTTTAATCAACCATAGCGTTGAATGGAGAAAATGCAACCCCATTTGAGCCAATATCGGTCAGAATGCTCTTGTTGTTAGCAACTAATTGAACGATTTTGGAGCTCAAATAGATTATTCACAATTCCAAAGCTGTTGTCCACGAGCTTTTGTGAAAGCTCCCGGCCCAGAGAGAGGTAATTTGTCCAAGTTACACGCACGGCCGAATTTACATTCTCAATTACAGTCATAAGGAACACATCACCAGCGACGGAAAAACACCTTACAGCATTGTTTCTCAGCGTGAATAGAAAGCAAGAAATATTTTATAAACACTAGTCTTACTTGAGGATCTTCTAGTAGCCGCTACCTAACTTAATTTGACTTCCGATGGTGCTGTTACCACAGCATTTTTTGGATCTTCCATTCTCTCAGAAGTGAGACAGTGGAAAGCCTTAGAGCGGAAGCGTTGGATTTCTTTATATACAGTCTTGGTGAGCACTACGACTACTGAAGAAGGGTACGTATAGCCTAAGGTAATAAAGAATTTAATGACTTTACGGATTATTTTTTTCTTGTAATCTCCTTTCTGATGTAATATAAAAATACCTCACTATAAGCCTGTGATATGGACTGATTAATTTTCGAAACTACGTGGAAATCTATCTAGTAGTTCTTGTGTTTTATTATCCACGTTTATTTTTTCAAAAATAACTTCAGCGGTAAGACAGTGTCAGCTTCAGTGTTTTATTATGTATTGATTCGTAGTCTTCCGCTGCTCAACTCATATGTTTCACTACAAATTATATCACAATGAAACTAAAGAACGAGCAATGACATTTATTCCCACCTGATATATCAAATTTCATATTAAGCTCGCTTGCCATGTAGATTCTGCATTGCTCGACATATGGAACTGGAGTTTAAAAAGTGACTTTATAAATTTACAGAATTAAAGGAATTCGTTACTGATATCTCTCTTCATTGACTCTAAAAGGTAACATTTCGTTAAGTGCTTTTAGTGGCCCGTTTGTGTTGAATGTGGTATCTGGTTAATTAGGCGCCCTTGGTCCAAAGTTCAAACATCATCACAGATTTCCGTTTGCGTAATCGCCAGAATTGTTTATCACAGCGTTCAGAGGAACTGTTGTTATAAACAGCTGCACTGTCAATAAATAAAAGTCGATTCAGGGTACTTTTCTTTATGTAATGGTTCTGAGACACGAGTTCCTCGCCTTGCCGTCGTAATGTTATTGAAAATCGACTGAAATGGTCTGCGCTGTGAATGTTTATTGAGGCAATGTTTTGGAAAAATTACATTCTGTTCCGGAAGAAAACGAAATGAAGCCACATTATTCTTTATGATTCAAGGAAAGAAAGCATAAATTGTTATCATTTTTCGAATTAGATTCTCATAAGTTAGAGTTATAGCTTCCAAACTTACTTAAAAAATTAAGGTTTGCATTAGACTATTCGTGGTATTGAGAACTCAGGTTGGGAGCTTTATAAAACGAAAATATTTTGTATGACACATAGGCCACATCCGTTGTATGAATTGTTAAATACCCAGTTCAATGCACTTCTTGGAAACCAGGTGAGTCTCTAAACATAATGCGACTGCATATAAAAGAAAATTTTAAATTATTTATTACTTCAAAAAATATTACAAAATGCTAAATTACAACCTACCTGGTATTTGAACCTGTTATATGGATCTCAAGGAAGCAGATACGACAAGCACAAAATTGCTCACTGAAATACTTTCGTCTATTATTATTTGCGAATTGACCTTATCGATCACACAAAGCCCTGTATTTAGAAATTTGTGCAATGTTTTCACGGGTTAGTTAGAACCAGAGATTGCCACCTCCTGGAGCAAAGGGGAGAGGTTAGGCCGTAAGTATTGCCGTCTGTCTGCGATTCGTGTAAATTGTGTGATATGTGTATTTTTGTTTGTAAAATGTGCATTTATGGGGCGCATATTGGGAAACATCCGAGAATTCGCCTAGGTGACTGCGGAAAACCACCTAAAATCCACAACCAGGGCAGCCGGTGCGCAGGGTACAGGACTCGATCCTGGTACCGTTACATCTCCACTTTAAAACTCACAGTTATAATTTTTTGATTAATCTGTTTGTTTCTACGTGCTCATTAAAATCCTGTGTTCCATATTTGTCAAGGGATGTTTATGATTTCTTGTGAGTCTAAAATATGTTAAAACAAGCAACATATACAAAATAATTCTTTTTGAAGCCACTTCATTATCTAAAAATTTGTTTTTAAGTTGTTGAAACAAACTGTTATTTAAAGAAAAAATCTGAAAATATCTTGAGAATACGTGGTACTGAATTATGGTTAAAGCACAAATCTATTATGATTCTTTAAAACTTGCGTATAAAAGATTATTCGTATTACTGATGAGAATACTGTCATCTGTAAATATCGCTTCTTCCTCTTCGTTACCTGTAAGAGGCATCCAGTAGTCTCAGTTGACGTTGGCAGCTGTGGTTTGCATCATTCATGTAAGCACCAAAGATTCGCCAGCCAAATTACTTCAGAATGGTTGAATGTAATAGGGGGCCAGGTGTCTAATAATTCATTTTTAACCAGATAAAATTTGAATCCGTTTCAGAAATTATGTGTCCTTGATTTATGATTCGCAGGAATGTTTGGGAAATGAATTTGCTTCGTTCTTTTATTTATTTCACCTTTTGTTTTACAAATTAGTTTGCATCATATTTCGTTCAACTGATAATTCGTTTGACACTCAGTGAAATGTGAATTATCGTAAACAGCAAACACTCAAATGTTACACGACTCAATTATGTACCTTTCTCGTCATTATTCAAAATATTAATAATTAATTCTGCCGTTTTGTTCCAGTGGTATATGTTTATGTAAGTAATATTTATAAAAATAAATTATGCAATGATGTATGAATGATTTCAGCGTATTAATTATCGAATCACCCAAAATTTTCTATCCTTGCTAAAAGTTAAAGTATTAACATTTCTTTTTGGTACTTCACGCCTTGATCACTTCGTGACAATTCTCTCTCTAAGAGCCTCACTGAAAACCCTAAGAAATTTTGGTCGTATGTAAAAAAAAGTTAGTTGTAGTGGGAACAATAAGCCAGTTCTAAAAAAAGACGGTCGGGAAGTTGAAGACAGCCGTGACAAGGCTACCGTATTTAACACCGAATTCAAAAATTCATTCCCGTGAGAAAACATGGAAAACATCCCCACTTTACCACATCGTGTGGAATTAGAGATGGATCCGATAGAAATTGATAGCGTAGGAATTGTAAAGCAATTAAAACTCCTGAAGTGGTGTAAAGTGCCGGGTCCCGATGGTATACCGGTAAGAGTATTTTCTGAATACGCGGAGGATATTGAACCATTTCTGTCAGATATATTCCGTAAATCACTAGAAGAGAGAAAAGTACCTTCTAGCTGGAAAATAGCCCAGGTAATTCCCGTTTTTAAGAAAGGAGATCGGAGTGATCCTAGGAATTATCGACCCATATCTCTAACATCGGTCTGCAGCAGAATTCTGGAACATGTCATATGCTCAAACATTATGAAGTTTCTAGATGAGAACGAGTTACTTACACCGTGTCAACACGGATTTCGGAAGAAGAGATCGTGTGAAACACAATTGGGCCTATTTTCCCAAGACATAATGAACGTTATCGATGCAGGTTCGCAAGTTGATGCAGTTTTTTTGGATTTTCAGAAAGCTTTTGATTCTGTGCCACACAACCGACTTTTAGCGAAGATTCGAACTTACGGTATTTCGGCTCAGATTTGCGAGTGGATATGTGATTTCTAACTGGTCGATCACAGTATGTCGTTGTTGACGGGGAAGCCTCTTCTAAGATACTTCGGGCGTTCCTCAAGGAAGTGTAATAGGTCCACTTCTTTTCTTAATATTTATAAACGATCTCGGTGACAACGTCAAATGCTGGTTGCGATTTTTTGACGACGATGCGGTTATCTATAGGGAAATAAGGTGCTCCGACGATTGCTTAGAAATTCAGCGCGATTTGGATGCTATTTTCGATTGGTGCCGTAAATGGCAGCTTAGGCCCTACACTTAATTGCAAAAAGTGCAAGGCAATGCGGATAAGTAACAAGAAGAATCAGTTTGTTCACGAGTACGAAATAAACAATTCACCTGTTGACACGGTTGATTCCGTGAAGTATATGGGGGTGATAGTACAAAGCAACATGAAATGGGACATGCACATAACTTCCGTCGTAGGCAAGTCGAATTCTAAATTACGATTCATAGGTCGTATTTTGAGGAATTGTAATGCTCATACAAAGGAGATAGCGTATAGAAAACTAGTGCGTTCGCTTCTGGATTACTGTCGTGGGGTTTGGGATCCGTATCGCAAGGTTCTGATTGACTCAGTTGAGAGGGTGCAGAGGAGAGCCGCTTGATTCGTGACTTGTTGTTACAGCCCTTATGAAAGCGTCACAGAATTGATACATAGATTGGGCTGGGATAGTTTGGAAGACAGACGACGTAGCTTGCGTTCGAATTTATTGGAGAATATGCGAAAAAATTTAAATTTCGAGTGCAATGAAATACTTCTTCCGCCAACCTATTTAGGTCGCAATGACCGGAGGGATAAGATTAGAGAAATAAGATGCCGTATTGATGCTTATATGTATTCCTTCTTTCCTCGCACTATTCGGGATTGGAATGGGCTGGTTTAGGATTGGTGCTTAGCACCCTCTGCCACCCACAATGTTTGTGATTTGCAGAGTATGAATGTAAATGTAGATGTAGATCAGGTTTTTGTTACCGTACAGTTTCTTTTACTGCGGTGAAAGGGTAGATTGGGGATTTGTTGCTGTCTGAGTGACCTGAACGCTTATGCAATGTTTTTTTTTCTGTTAGTCTGCTGATGAAATTTGTACCCTTGAGCATAAGAAAAACTGAAAATCCTATCATTCCATATGTTTACATAAAACCACCTACACAACAAAGATTGGTCATTGTGTCAACGGAAGAATTTCTACTAGAGCAATACTGCACTGAGCAAAACTGGTGGCAAAAAATTTTTGTTTTGTGAATACAACATATAAATCTTTGGAATATTTTGTATCTAAACTTGTTCTCAAGAGAACTGTCAACAATATACTGAACACTTCACACTGAACAGTAAAACAGTCCCTTCCCTCCCCAACCCCACTCACACACAAAAACACTTACAAACAAATACACTCACAAAAACACACACACACACACAAACACAAACACTTTCCACACAGAGAGTTTAAGCCGTCTGTCTGCTTTGACATAGAAACAACAAATAACAGGGTGGCCAACGTGTAGGCAGCAAAATTTGAAACGTTGAGGTTCACTCTTTTCCAACGTAGTGGCTTCTTGCGGAATGTTTCATATTAATGGTTGTAAATAATGAATTGTGGAGCTTACCTGTTGTTCCGTGGCGCAGGCACGTGAAGTCGCACCTGGAGGAGCGCGTGCACCGCTGCCCGCACTGTGCGTTCAGCTCTCAGGTGTCCTCTCACCTCCGGAGACACCTGCGCGTCCACACGGGCGCCAAGCCCTTCCGCTGTCCCCACTGCACCTTCACCTGCGGCAGTCTCGTAAGTACCGCGCCATAAAGCATTACAGCATTTCCTTTCATATTTCGCTTCCATCTCTTTGTTTCAATTATCAGCAGTGGTGGCCAACCTTAGCAGCAGCCAGGCCAAATTTTATAAACAGAATTTTCTATCGGGCCGCATGTACTACTCTAGTGGGAAAAAAATTCTAAAATATTTTTGTGAACAGAAAAATAATTAAAAATGAAATATTCATATTTAATGAATTATTAAAAAATATAGTTATTTTAATGCGCCTTTTTTTACTTTGTTTGCCAGAAATGAGTGCATCAATGGTACTTGCTCGCAAAACAAATTTCCAAATGAACTTGATAATTCGTCTTCTGTGTTCAGACTTAATATTCTTTAGCCAACTGAAATGCTGCTCACACATCCGTAAAGTATGTTTTTAAAGCATAGGATATTTCTCCCTGTCCAAATATTTTTGTGTAGAATTCTTTCAAACCACCCTGGTGAAATTTCTCCTTAATTTTTGTGTCACACTGTATTTTGTCATTTCCCATCTTCAGATGAATTAACAAAACTTTGGTCAGACCATTGCTCGAATATGGTAGTGTAGTATGGGACCCACATTTTGAGTATCAAATACAGGAGTTGGAGAAGGTGCAAAGAAAGGCTACTAGATTTGTTTCTGGAAATTATCGCAGAATGCAATCAGTGACATATATGATAAAGGAGCTGGAATGGGATTCATTGCAAGATAGGAGGAGGATGAGGAGGGTCATGGGAGTGTGTACAGGGCGTATACTGGTGATGAGGCATGGAAAGATATTGCAGTAAGTATGAAAAGTAGTTCATGGAGGGGAAAAGATAACCATGACCACAAGCTTGCACTCGATTTCAGGCACAAGGGTATGGGAAGATTTTCGTTTTTAGGTAAGGGTGTCAGGCATTGGAATGAGTTACCGAGGGGAATGATGAATAACTTACCGAAAATGTTAAAAGAATTTAAAGTTAAAATTTGTAGAGGGCAAATGTAGGTGGGTGTGTAGGGAAATTGCCACCGGAGCGTGTGCTCCATTGCAATTAAACTAAACTTATTTTAATTTAATTTAATCTCTGTGGATAATGGCGTTGAAAATTTAGTTAAAAGAATACGGTGTTTTCTTTCTTATTTTGAAATCGGTTTTTAAACTTAAGGTTTATATCCGAAATCAATGAACCGTATTTATTCGCTGACGCCTATGCTACGTCTGCTTGCAATGACAACGTGGTAGAATTAGATAATTTTTTATTTTTTAACTGTTGTCCCCCTAAACCAAGTTTCATTTCAAATGCTGCTATAATACCAAAGATATTACAAACCAATTGGTCTTTGCCTTGCAGGTGAATGTTCAGGTTATGTAAGTGGCTAGTTAGATCCACTAGAAACGCTAAATCGGAGACCCAATCCAAGCCTTCAAACTCTAGGATACTTTCCGACTTGCTTGTATAGAATGACTGTATCTCTTGCTTCAAATGAAACACTATTTTTAACATTTTTGTTTCGGTGAACCATCTTACCTCAGCATAAAATGTAAGGTCATTTTACGCTGACTCCAAATGCTTTAGGAATTTTTGGAATTGGTATTGGTATTGGTATTGGTTCAACCCCTTCGAGCTAATAAAGTTCATTGTTTTAATACCACGCTCATGACATGATTCATTTTTATGGATATGGAACATAATTGGATATGGAACAAGATTGGCAGTTGGAGTTAAACGCTAAAAAGTGCCAAGTCATGCGTGTAAGTAAAAAGGTGACACCATTTAACTATGAATATACGATTAATGGCACTGTCCTTAGAACGGTAGATTCCGCTAAATACCTAGGGGTAACAATTCGTAATAATTTGTCGTGGAATGAGCATATCGAGAATGTAATGGGAAAAGCAAATCGTATGCTCCGATTTCTAGGTCGTAATTTAAATCAATGCACTCAGGAAGTTAAATCGATTGTATACAAGTCACTAGTACGTCCTCACTTAGAGTATTGTTGTTCTGTATGGGGTCCCCATCAAAAGGGGTTAATGGAGGCTTTAGAGAAGGTCCAAAGAAGAGCCGCCCGATTCGTGACAGGTATATTTAGTTGAAGGAAAGCGTAAGTGCGATGTTGAAGGAGTTAGGTTGGGAAGACCTGGAACACCGAAGGCGTTGCTCTCGACGAAAGCTAATTGAAAAATTCACGACAGATGTATTTCGGAATGACAGTCAGCAAATATTGCTACCAGCAACGTTCATATCTCGAAATGACCGTGAAAATAAGATAAGAGAAATCAGGGCCAGAACCGATTCATTTCTGCACTCATTTTTCCCACGAGCGATTAGGGAATGGAATAGAAAGGATTACCGGGCGAGTAAACTTAAAATCCGACAGGAGTAGCTTTCGATAAAGCACTCCAGCCATCCTGATCTGGGTTTTCCATGGTTTTCCCTCATCACTCCACGCGAATGCGGGGATGGTTCCTCACAATAGCCCATGGGCGCCTCCTGCCATATCCCTTATAACCCTTCCAAACCATAACCCCTTTCGATAGGTGCAATGCACCCTCCGCCACACACTTTTAGTGAATCGCGGAGTAATAATAATAATAATAATAATTCTCTGTATGAATAATGGCACGAACATATAACAGCAAGGTATTATCTAGTTTGCAGACCTCATTTTCATTCAATTTTACAAAACCATTATTTTTTCCATTCATTTCCTGAGTACTCCCAGCTAGCGGGAAAATGGATAACTCTTAGGAATCTTATCAGTGACACAAGCGTTCGAAGAATCAGCGAACTACTAACGCGCTGAAAGTTATATGACCTGTAGATCCCTAAGTCGTGTAAGGCTCTGTTGCACACCCGAACAGTCAATTCACACAAGAATAAACGAGTGTTGATATTGGTTTAAACACGCTTACCTTTGTGTTGTAGAATTTGATATCACCGTTGAAAGTTAAAGTTTACGCATATAATGATCCAGTCCGCAGGTCGCTTGATGACATACGGCGGGCCGCAAGCGCCCCGCGGGCTGGCCACCGCTGAATTATAGCAATACTAATTGCTCTGTCATGTTCGCTGACCAGGTATTGGAGGTATATTGAATCAGCATTTGTGTGAGATTCTGCTGGAAAAAATGTCAAGCAGTAAAAATCCTCTGATTTCAATGAAAATAAACACACCGAGCTTGTTGGGTGGAAGATTAACGTTCTGACCTCGCATTTGGGAGGACGTGGGTTCGAATCCTCTTCCGGCCATCCAGTTTTGGGTTTTCCATGGTTTCCCAAATCAATCCAGGCAAATGCCTGGATAGTTCCTTCAAAAGACGATGGCCGAATTCCTTCCCGTTCCTTGTCCACATTCCTTTCCCGCCTCTAATGACATCGACGTCGACAAAGCGTAATGCCACAAGCAAAAAAAAAAAAGAAAATGAAAACACAAGTTTAAGGTAACTTTTTTTGTACCAGTTTACAGCTAGTTTACGACCAGGTCATTAAAGTCGGGATGGGATGATGGAAGACCGAGCCCAAGTGAGTAAGCGGTAACGATTTGGGTGGCATTCATGAGCACGAGGGTTGGAATCCCCGTCATTTCATACAGATTTCAGCCTTCATGCTTTCCCGCGATCAGTCTACGTGAACACCCGGATCGTTCGTACCGAGCATGGTGGGTGAACGTTTAAGGTTCTGGCCTCGCATTCGGGAGGACGCGGTTTCGAATCCCCGTCCGGGCATCCAGATTTGGGTTTTCCATGGTTTCCAAATCACTCCTAGCGAATTCCGGGATGCTTCCTTAAAAAATTCCATGGCCGAATTCCTCCCCGTTCCTTGTCCCCAGTCACATCCCGCCTCTATGACCTTAGCCGTCGACGAGGCGTAAAGCAATAAGTAAAAAAAAAGCAAAAAATGGGGGGGATCGTTCGTTCAACAGGCCATGGCCGAGTTCCTTGCTCCCAGTGCTCTTCCGCCTCTAATGATCTCGATGTGAACGAGGCATAAAGCCAGAATAACAGCATTGCATGACGGACAGAAACAGGAGTGAAATAAAACATGGTCTTATATGGAGGAGCCATCTGGGGCACTAATTTAAATACAAAAGACCGAAATTATTTAGTGCTAGGATGCAGCTCATTTGCAGTTCCCTTGGAACTTAGTCGTGAGATGTTCCCCTCTATAACTCGTGATAAGGTAAAGGTAGGAGCATCTTATAAGTCCCCTTGTTCTTATAAGAATCTGTGTACAATCGTTGGCGTTATGATACCTCAGAAATGACTCAACAACTTTAAAATAACAAATTTTGGGCCACGGATTTCTAAACATTACGTGGCGTTCATAAGATGCAAAGTTTGTTTTGTGAATGTGGTGTTCGGTGGAGCAGTCAGTATTTCAGATTCCTTGTTAAGCTCTCGGTGGGATAGATGACATAGGTTGATCTACGACATATACGCAGAATTCCTATCACAAATTTTTATATCGTGTTATTACCGCTACGTGAAATTCATTACTTTTATCGGTATCTCTCATATTCTCTATTTTCTATTCCGTAATATTCCGAAACCATCACATAGTACCAGAAAATATACAACAATTCATTTACATGGGAGTAGAATTTTACAATGTTTCATATCATAACGGGTCTTAATAATCAGTAACAAGAGATATGCACGAATATTCTTCTGGGTATCAACACATTAGCACTTGTGGCTCAGCACACGAACACAAGTGGATAACACGAGATCTCACACCACCACAGCCATCGCTGTAATATCAGGACGTTATATTCTGCGCTTGATAAAGTGCGGGTCGAACGGGAATGAGACATACAGTGACAGATTTGAAGGAATATTCAGGAATTTACTTGAATTCTTTTAGGAAAACTGAAATAAGAATTGCCCGAAATTAAACCTGGAACTTTCCAAATACTTCCTTAAGTCAATTAGATATAAGTTAAATTAGAGCAATCCGGTGACATGATAGGATCGAAGGCTGTAAAAAGTGGCATGTTAAAGTTAAATTCTGATGTAATAAAATGCTTTTTTTTACACGTAAGACAATGAAAATGGTATGTTTATATTGCCTGAATAGTAATTTATTCGGTGAAGATGGCCGAGTTGAGACTGCCTCGTCTTGGTCGGTCGTGGTGTATGCTGGTTAAGCGCGTGGATGGGCTACATATCACAGAGGCGTTGCGTGGAGCTTCATCGCGGTCATCAGCGTCAAGAGCATCTTTGGTGGCCAATTAGAGAGCAACCGCCGGCAATTAATATAGGAGCAGAGAGGAGTGGGAGAGAGAGGGGGGGGGGGGGGCTGTATTTCACCACTCGTCACCGGTCCGCTGCTACCTGTACGATGGCGCTAATGAACCAGGCCTGTCTCTAGCCCGTGTGCATTCTACTCTTCGTGTACACGCTGTCAGCAGATGACTACAGTTTAGTTCGAGATTTGTTACACTAGTTTTCACTGACATTTCTCGATTGTGCATAAACGCTGCAGGCCATTTGATATTCTTTCTGCTTCACGTTAAATTTATAAAATGCAGGAAGATGTCACTTTCTTTTGTTTCATGATGTTTTTAGGGGTGACTGAGCAACCTAATGCTCGGCTCAGCACAAAAACAATTCATATGTAACTCATCAACTAAAATTTGTAATTGACAATCTGTCTAAATTGGGATGAATAAAAAAGCGTAAAACAAAATTGAAGACCACTTCGATCATAACTTTACCGTATCACTTGGTTCTTGTTAGTTTGGTAGCTGACTCAAAGAACCTGTTGGCCCTGTGGATGAGACTTGACCAAGAAAAGTCCATCGCTGAGCTGAAATGCGTAAACAAACTGCAGCACTGACGTAAATTAATTTAATCTAATATTATAGTAAGCATCTGTCACCTATGACGTCATCTGTCACGCCATGGCGTCACTCTATGACGTCACACTTTGTTGTTGGTTATGCACGCTATTTAATAACATTTCTAAGCATCCGCGAATAAATAAACTGACAGAGCACTGAAATAAAAGTGTGTTGCGTTTAAATCCAAATATCAATCATTAGATGCTTATATTTACGTAATATTCTTTTAATGTATAGAAGTATTACTTAAATTCTTTGTCCATAGATATGTAAGATAAAACCTTAAAGTTTCGAGCATCAATATTAGCGAACGTTTTGATTAGATTGTTACTTAGCATGGGTCAGAATTACAACTGGCATTTGGCATTACAGCAGAGGGCATGAATAATTTTTTTTCAATATAATTTAAACTGTGTCCTATTATTGAAATTATTAAATCGTTTGAATGGAAATAGTTGCACACTGATCGTGATCTGTGCAGCCTACACTACAATTAAAAAAATATTACGTGGCATAATATCAGTTTATAAGATTTATTTTAATTTCCTTTGCTTTCACTGAGCAATATTACTGAGGCTGTATCAGCCATTCAAACGTAATATCGGTCTGAATCACGGATAACAAAAAAGAAAGGTGTAAAAACCCTTGAAGATTATTGATCGAATTTATATCGTGATGCATTATTGCCACTAAAATGCGATAAAGTACATGTATTAATATGCGGGAGATTGAAGTATTGTTCTTCTGGTGGCAAGTTTAGCGTAGTATGTGGTTGGGTTGAAATGTAACCTGGATCCGGATGGAAACGGAAACCTTTTGCTACAGCGCAAGGCACGAGGAATTACATTGAATTTTATTTTATTACAAAGCTATTTAGTTAAGCAATTGCTAAGACACGAATTATCAGAACACTGAAAGAAAAGTATGTATTTCGTTTAAATTGCCATATTAATTATAGGTTTTTTTTTACTGAAATCATTACATGGTTTGAATGAAAGAAGTTCCAAATTGATCGCGATATATGTGGCCTAAACTACAATTAAATATTACGTGGCAAAGCGTAAGTTATTTTTTAGCATCTTTCGTTTTCACTGGGGTCGTAATTTCAGCCGATGTAAGCAGTCTCAGCTGTTAAAATATTGATCTTCATCGCAGGTATTACGAGAGAGTGGTGAGAGAACCTGTAAAGATTTGGGATCAATTTTATATAGCGATGTATGATGACACTGACATGCGATACAGGGAATGTATTCATTCCCGTGTGATTGAAGCTTTGCTTTTCTAGCGGCAATATTTGCTGAGATTGTGGTTAGGCTGAAATACAACATGGACCAAGTTGACAACTGAAGCTTTTTGCTACAGCACAAGGGACGCTAGATTACAATGAGCTTTATTTTATAACAATTCTATTAGTTAAGCAACTGGAGAGAAATAAATTACCATAACACTCTGTTAAACCCGTCATTTTTGACGGGCATTGGGGTTAGTGATTAAATAATTCATAGTAAATGATACGTTATGAGGAGTGTAAATTTACCTAAACCCTGCATAAGTCCTAGTATGCAATTCACATTTATTTATGTATCTTAACTTCCGAGAATTAACTAACTTGAAAGAAAATAACTTCATAAGCTGCCTTTTACCAGCTGCGGTATTGTCAACGAGAGTTGTCCGAAACCATGCAAATTATATTTTACTGTGTGAACATATAAAGCAGTGTCCTTAACCACTATATTTCGCGTTCTACCTATTTCCATCGTAGCTCCATACTTCTCAACGCCTCACAAAAAATTGCCGTGTCTCACGATTACCTACAATTCATTTTGGAGGTCACGCGGGACGAGTGGAGTTGCTCACCGCATTGTTCACAGGTACGAGGTCGGGTGCCACTCAGGTAGACATGTTGTTCTCTTTGACCCCCCCCTCCTGCAGACGCAAGTTTATTAGTCGACATGAATATTTACTTTGTTTACATCTAAGCTTAATTCATAAGTAGCGGAATATTTGTTTCATTATCTGAGTAAAATCAGAAAAATCTTTGCTATGCCTCTGATAAAATTTTCCTACATTCATAGATGCCTATCCCATTATATTGCTCGCGCTTCGTTCTCGTAGCAACGGTAACAACGTACAAACGTGTTAAACGCTTGGTCCAGTCTCTGAAACAGGAGATGATTCATGTTTCAGGAGGTAGCCTTATTAAAAACCTGTTCACTACAACTACTGTTAGGAGATGCAGTGGCTTGTGTAATCTCGAGCGATGATCCTTGAGATTTAGCCAATTGTTGCAGAATCGGATTGTTTTTTTTAAGTTTAATTTTTAACAATTTGTATTGCCTGATTTCAGCTTCTGAAGTTTCCTTACCACTCCACTGTACTCCTGGTGCGTTAAAAAAATGTTTGATATAGATTGCACATTCTTAGTTTTAATTTGCATCTCTGATTGAGATGTGTTAAACTCAGTTTTTACTACTAGCTGAATATATGATCTTTAGACAGTCTTTCAATGTATTCTTAGACCTCGTGTAACGTAATAGAGTCTTATAGCGAAATGTAGTACTGGTTGCCAATTCTAAATTAGTTCACGGCTTAATACCTCAATTGAGCTGTAAAATATGACTTCTGGATGAAATTACCTGAGCAATACGGAAATGTTCACATTCGACTTTTATTATGAAGTAGTTCTTTATTTCGCTCGTAAAGATAACGGAGACAGGATTAGAGAAATTACAGAAGAATTTGTTTCTTCTGCGTTAGGAGTGTTTGGTGTGATGAATGTTTTTATATCTTGGTTTGGCCACGGTGTTGTGTTTTAATCTGAAGCAAAACTTTCAAGCTTACCACAATCCTGCGTGTAGTCTTAAGGTCCTCTCTATGGTTGTGTTTTCATTGGTTTCTGCTCGACAGTCTTCGTTTTGTTCAATTAATATCTTTGTGTGATTATTTATTTGGCTGTGGGTGGCTATTGACCTAACATCATATTTCGGAGAATATGAATCTGTACCCGGTAGCTCCTAGGAGTCAGCCAGAGTATTTCACAACCGTACTGTGAGAAGGAAGTTATAATCTACGGTATAATAATAAAAGGCCAGTTTGCTCACGATGCCTGGTTACACTGCCCGGCCTTCTTCGGTGGGCCAGTGACGGTCGGTGATGTTTTCGATTTATATCCGTAGATGTTGCTCTTCTAGCAAGCTAAATTAAATTTTAAATCGACCACAAATAAACGTTTAAATCTACATGCTACTTATTCAGATCCCTTGCCATCTTCGGATGTTTTCAGTGTACTTTGTCCTTAGGTGGTGCTGTTATATTAGCTTCTTATCTTCATGTAAAATGTTACACTTTTCATTATTATTTAATATGTTTTACCCTTACAAACCATCCATGAAGAAAGGAATGGATTTCGTTCAAATCTACACGGTGCTTTTCAGGCTTTGCTCAGGTGCTTTTTGAGAGTAGAAGATTAAAAGGGGAGTTTATTATATAATCACAGAAAGTTATAGAAAATTTAGGTTACCACGAAAAGTATCAATAACTATGCGATAAAATTGTTATTAATGTTGATGATAATAGTACGTTAAAAATTTAATAAGAAAAAATTAATCATTACTCATTTTTGAATTATGCTTTCCTTAGAAAATTTTGAGGACAATCAAAATTTATGTTACTAGTTGAATGAACACGCCAATGCAACTGTTTACTTCATTGGCATGTTCATCCAACTAGTAATTAAGTAAGCAATTGTGGAAACATGGCCTGCAACAACATTGCAAAAATTTATGTTATTTTTTGACAATTTTTTTTATTTTTTGTTATACTAGAGCGCAAATATCGCTTACTTTAGTGACGACGATTTTTTCGTTTTCCGTTGACAAGAGGAAGATGTTTTATCCTAGATCCAAAACCATTTCACTTGGGTTATACCTTCTTCAAGGCTCTGGTTAATTCTTTACACCACAGTCGAAACGATTAAGTTGATGGAATAGTAGATCCCATTCTACAATGCATCCCAGATCGGTATACGTTTCCTTTAAAGTCCTGACTGGTTTATTGACAGCAGATAATTTAAATAATGGCATTCATTAGGAGTTGATGGTTGTTTTTTGCAGTTGATATTCTTGAAGATACTATGCCCTCTTTGCTGGAGATGGTTCGGAGATACACTCCCGCTTTTCCACCCTCTAGTTATAAAGTGGCGATGCTGGTTTTCCAAGTGAGAACAGTCGCCATCACCCCGCGCCGTTCCGCTCGCCTGTTAATTGTTGATTTGTATCTACTGCCATTGTCTTACGTAAAGAGGCCGCCTTCGATACGACGCGCGCCTGGTGTTAATCAGAGACCCCGCCCGTTACACACCATGCACAGTGGCTGCTTGCAACACGTGTGCCGGCTAGTTAACTGATGCCACCTACGTTGTTTCTTGTGTCAGTCATTGCTTCTGTGATACCGAAAGTTGTAACTTCACAAGCACAACAGTAGCACACTAACAGAAACGAGGCATTCACTGCTGTAAATTTTCCTTTTGAAGTGCCTTTTTCAATTAGATCCGTCAAATCTTTTAGAAACTACCATTGCATGGCCTGTGCTGAGACTATGCTCTGTAATGTTTGCATTTATTTTTTCTATACTCATTCTCTCGACTGCTTTGAATCAATCCTCAATCTCTTCCTAACTTGAGCTACCATCTTCATCTAAACATACCCTTTACAACTATGTCCTCAATAATGTGCTTCATATATTCTAATCTTCGTCTTTCTCTACAGTTCTTTCCTTCAGTACTCTTTCCGCCAGCAACCTGCCCAATCCCGTTTATTTTAAAATCTAAACCACCATTCCTTCTCTTCTATCTGTGTGACTCTTCTACCAACTTCTTCCCTCGCCTATCGTTTCCAGAATACTTTCATGTCGTACATATTTCAGATGATTCAGTTTCACATCTTTCTAATACTCGTAAATTCCGTGCATCAATTCCATAAAGTGCTGTGTTCCATTCATACAGTTTTAAAAAATTCCTAGGCCAATATTTCTAATTAAAAGATTTATGGTTTTCAAAAGTGTATATATATAATTGATTGTATTATTCTGTTCTTAATATCAATCCTGCTTCGGCCATCAGCTGTAGTTTCTCTTCACAAGTAACAAAACTCAATTAATTCTCCTTTTACATCTGATCAGATTTTTATATTTGATCTATTATTATTGTTACAATGTCTGTCACATTTCATGAATTTGATTTACATTTAGTACAAATTCTTCCTTCATTATTTTATTCATGTCATTCACTAATTTCTCAGTATCCTCACACTGTTCTGCCAGTAGAACAATGTCATTAGCAAATCAGAGCATACTGTTTTTTTTTCCCTTGAGCTTTAATGATTCATTCAGATTATTCTTGTATTTACTTTATTGCTTTCTCTACAAATGACTTGAATAAAAATAGGGATAGACCACAACCTGTCTCTCGTGGTTATATACTTTCATTATAGCCAGCTGATTCTTATAAATATTGTAAACGATTCTTTTTATCTCAATTTCTTTAGCCAGCATTAACAAAAGCTTTTTCTATGGCACTTTTTCCTAAATATAAACTGATCTTGCCGTTACATCTCTTCTACTATCCTATCTATTCTTCTGTGTACTATCCTAGTTAGTGAATTTGAAGCATGTGATGTTAGACTTACATTCGTTAATTGTCACATTTGTTACCTTGTGCTATCTTCGAGATTTTGTTAAAATCAGTTGAAATCTCTCTGGTTTTGTATCTTTCTGATATTAGTTTGAAAACCTTCGGACTCCTTTTTTTCATAGAGTTTGGAAGTTCTGCAGAAATCTCATTAAGTTCTGCCTTATCCATATCTTTCAAAGCTCTGTCATACTCTCTAAAACAGGATCTCCTATATCACCAATGCTGACAATTGTCATCTGTTTCCAGCACACTGTTGCTCAAATCAGTTCAGTCTTACAATTTCCCAATGTATTCACATCCATCGCTTGGCTCTATCTTCTCAGCTTAAAAGAGATTTTCCGTACGTTGTCTACTCTCTTGCTCAATGCAAATCTCCAACTCCCTAGTAACTAATTATTGTATAATCCCAGCCCAGAAATTCTGTGCATCTTTCCACTTAATCTCACTAATGCCAAACAACATCTAACTTTAGTCGTTCCATCACCATTTATAACTTCTATCTTCACTATACAGACTTTCTAACAATCCACGCTCTGACTCGTGGAATGGTTTCTTCATTCTGAAGACTCCTCCCTTAGTGGTTCTCTCCCGGAGATCAGATAGGGGACAGGATCTGTTTAAACATCCGGAATATTTTACCCCGGAAGAAGCCATCATTCCATATGTAATTTGAGAGGATTACATGGCGTCGGCATACCATGTGGCTGTTTAATGCAATGGCTTCCCATTGCCTTCTGCATCTCCATGCACTTATCGTTTCTGATTCATCCACCTTCAGGAACAATTTCCAAGCTTAAAGGTAAGGGAATGCCTGGAACACTCCACGCGCCACGCCCTTCCACCCTCCTTTCAGGGAGGGCCGTTGGGAAGCAGTGGGTGACTCCTTATCCCGGAAATCATTCAGTCGCCAGAGCCTTGGATGGATTACGTAAAAGACACGTTAACATTTCATTGGAAACTCTTACAATGTTTCATGTACTCTATATATGTGGACTATCAGTTCAAAATTTTGCAAAAAGGAATTCTCTCGTCTTTAGTGGTAGAAACTGTTTTTTACTAACTAAAAATTCCTATTCTAACCATTGTACATGAGAGGATGGAGGAAGAATAATTAACTTTTGCCAATAGGGGCGTCACATAGTTATTGTACTTCTTAATAAAGAGCGATTAGTAAGATATTGTTCGTGCGAAAAATGGGAAAAATTAAAATCTAAATATTTCTTGTTTTTTGGACTCAAGAAGTTCGGCGAGTATTTACTTAGGTTATTCTGTCTATCACACTACGTTCTAGTTCAAAGTTTAACGTTAATTATTATTCTTGTGTAAATGAAATCTAATCGTTTATAAGAATGAGATGAATACAACATTTTGTAACTTCTTTAGTATTTTTTGTCATTGCCGTAAATATATAACCCTGACAATAAATATTTTCAGAAGGAAAAACTCTGTCTCGAAATTGTGTTTTGTATAGAGAAGGAAACAGATTCCACACACATGAACATACAGCGGCATCGAAGAACAAAAAATATAAATGTTCGCAAGTGTAACATCCTAAGCAATTCTGTCATCATGGCATATATCTGAAAAATAATGTAAATATGTACATTATTTTATGATGGTCCTATTTCCAAGATTCCAGTAGTTTTTACGACCTTAACTTGAGGCCAAGTGGTGTTTCAGGATGAAGTTTATTACCTGTATCTGTTCGTAAATCTGTTGTTTTTTTTTTATTTAATTTGCGGTCCTTTGTTTAAAGATCTTAAAATTGCTGGTACTTTGTTTCTTAACTAGCCTTTAACTGTGTTCGTTTGTTCTGTAGAATGGTTTCATGGTATTTCAGACATTAACTTCAAAGGAATAGTAAATTCACTTTAGCCCTACTTTTTTACATTTTTATTTTTTATTGATTCTTTCCTGCCAAACTGCGTTATCTTTTCGT
This sequence comes from Vandiemenella viatica, assembly GCA_031002005.1. Taxonomy (NCBI): domain Eukaryota; kingdom Metazoa; phylum Arthropoda; class Insecta; order Orthoptera; family Morabidae; genus Vandiemenella; species Vandiemenella viatica. The sequence continues at coordinate 84,733,213 of JARYHS010013630.1, forward strand.
ACGAAGTCTTTGACCAGAGAGAGTGCAGTTCCAAATCATCCTGCCATTTAGATGGCCGTTCCACATCTGCCCACTTGAGTGACACACCAGCGAATCTAAAAAAGCCGCAGGTCGTTGGGAGACAGTCCTCAGATGGCCAGGCATTTGGAGTCACTCGACGACAGGGCCATCCTTTCAAAGCACTTAGGCGGCGGCGTCCATACGAACGGTCGAGTATCACGGTTTCAATAATAATCATTCTGTTAAGTGCTATAAAGATAGTTAGCGGTGACATTATGCGGAATAGTTTACGTCACGCGTGGACGCTAATAGCGACTGTCGGAGGTTGTCTTTTTGTCTCCGGTACGCGCCGCACTGGTCTTGATATGCTAATTGCCCGATAAGCCTCTCCTAAGAGGACCTCTTCAGAATTAAAGACATCTAGGTTAAGGTGATGCCCAAACGAAAAAAGACTAAATATTAATAAATAAGCATTAAAAGAACTGTTGCTGCCAAACATAGATAGTCACTAAAGGTCAATCGTTAAATAGAAAATCTAGAACTACGAAAACTTTTTTATAAAATAAAAGTTCGTAAAGTGATAAAGGTGAAGATCAAACTAATATATATATATCTCACCTAACGTTAGATCGACCTTGTAATTTTGAAGGCCCTTTTTTTTTAGCTGTACTGTTCTTTGAAGGGCGGCAATCTGAATAAAAAGGTTGACATGAGATTTTCTGTCGACCCCCCTCCCTTGATGAGATTTTACCGGAATCTCTCCCTTTTCCTAATCGTGCTTACGTAATTAATGAACGCCCCAAAGTTAAATTTCTTGAGGCGGCGATTTTGGATGAAATCTAGTTTTTATTCAACAAATTCAATTTTCTTTTTCTCGGATGTTACTACCAATAATATTTTAAACTATACTCATGCAGCTGCTCAGTATTCTCCTCAGATTGTACTCAAGTCAGTCTTGAACTGAGTTCAAACAAATGTTTTGTTTAATTCCACATTCCTAACATATTTGGTCGTTTCAGGAAGCGTGTAAAATATATTTTTTGTGTATATATTTACAACTTTTCGTTCATCAGATCTTGAGAAAAACCGCGAAAAGTTATCCCTCCACATCTATTTCGAACGATAACGATATGGTATACGAGTAGAATTGTCGTTAAAAGTATTCATCCATTAATGTCTGAGTATTAACATTCTCTTAATTGTAGTTTAATACGAAAATTTTTGATATGCGCGTTTATTTATTTGTGACTTTTGTATCGTACAATCGTTTCTTTAGAGACGACACTTCTGCAAAGGTTTCTGATACACTATTTTCATGTGAAAATTTTTCTAAAATAGCAGAAAAATGTACCGAAGCCAGGAACTATGTTGTCTGGTATAAATGTTGCGTTTTCTTAACCTTTTATGTATGGTACTACCATGTAAAACTCATCTGCTCCAGGCATTATATAGCCTTAGAAAGAGTTATAATTTTTCATGGTTGTGATAAAATTTAAGTTTTTGCCACTTAGAACAGTCAAGATTTTTAGTGGTAAAAAACCTTTGTGGTGTAAAATAGGTAGTTTCAATATTTTCTTGGCTTCACAGCATACCAGTTAATCTAGAAGCCCAATAAGATATTAAGATTAGAGGGCAACTTAAAAATACATAAGCTGACTACTTTCACACACGTTAGTTTTAACTCCCCAGTCATGTGCTTTTGTTTTCTCCCGGTCGTACAGGTTCTCGGAAAAGATACAAGTGGTTTCTGTATTCAGTTTTAATGTGATCTCGGGGACAGGCATTAGACTAGCGTAGTATTGCAGTCAGCCACTGACTAAAGACTTTATCATCCAGTCATGCTGCTGTATTTTTGTGTAGATCAGTTGTTTGTTAACACTCTTCTTTTCCAACGAAATCTAGCTGGTTTCTCAAGTTCTAGCTTCTCCGACAGATGTGTGACTCTATCCCAGATCCCTTGGTCCAGGAATCAACTACTGTTCCTCCAGATCTGCAGCTACACATTGCTGCTCTGCAATTAAATATTTTGTGGAAGGCAAATAGCGCTACAGGGTACCTGCGTCTTAATGCAGCCCCAAATTAAAAATGTTAATGAAGTCAGACTTTAACTTATCGGCATTATTTTCGTGGCGCATCGCGGAAATGTAAAATTGTAAGCCCATTAGAGAATCGCAGTGTCAGTCAGCATGGTTTGCCCGCACCACTGCAACAACCGAACGTCGCAGAAGGAACGCTCGGTGCGTCTGCGAGGCGTTATAAATACTGGGAGCCGGCCTTAATTTTACAAGGCGCGCCAAGCCAAGAGCGTGCTTTACGCGAGGGCTCGGCAGGCATCCCCTCGTGTTTCGAACTGGGAGCAGTCATTGTCCGTACGTAATGTGTGATTTATTTTTGTACAGAGGCGGCGGGCGAGAGCCACCGCAGACCGAGTTACGAGCCAGCGCCAGAATTACTGCCAATTAAACTGAGAGGCTACGATTTACTGATTGGCCCACGGAAAAAAACAAGTTGGCAGTGAGTAGGTAGTAAAGTTCATATCAAAAAGTTACTGCACCCGGTCGAAGATATGTCAGCGGCCAGGCATTCCCTCGCTCCGCGTTGATTATAGAAAGTACCTTTATTGATTGCGGAGACAAGTTTTTATATCTGCAAGATGACGGGTGATGTTTATTACCATACTCGAGATTTTTATAAGCCACACGTTTCCTTTTCCTTCAGCAGATTTCGCAATGATGGTTTCATGGACTGCAAAAACTGTTGCTGAATCTTATAAGTAGATCGTTATTTTGTTCGCATAAATAATTTTGTGTCTATGTTAGTCATACTGTTATAAATCGAAATCCTTTGCAAACATAATATCCTTTAAAACCTAGTATTTGCTCAAACCGTTACATGACTCCAATTGTATCAATGTAGACGAGCGATAAAATCTTACAGCCATCATAACCTTCAGCAAAAAAAAAACACATAAGATCTTTTTTTATTCTTCTTTGTATTAAATCGCCATTATTTATTTTTCTGTGCTTTTGCCTTATTCCTGTTTTAATTGAAAACAAAATCTATTCTGTTTCTGAAGGCTCGTCGTTATGAATTTTCTGGTCCAATATATTGTGGTTTTAGTAGAGCCTGCGAAACGTATCTCTACACAGCTCTGCCCTAGAAACGTCGGCACCTAATACTAAGACTCGGCCCTACCCAGGGAGCATGGAAACTGTGTACTGAAACGTGTTTCGTTACGTAACATTCATTTCTACTCCAGCAGCAAGAAACAAATCAAATGATAAATTTTAATGAAAACTGGTAACATCTCTGCAAAAATAATCTAATAATTCTGATATAGAATTCTCATTCCTTATAACATATATTCAATATACGAGGGCTGTCCAGAAAGTAACAGACGTTTTGACCTGGCGCAACAATGGGTGCTCCTAGCGCCGCCATCTTGGCGTCAGACTGTTCATACATTCAGTACGCAACCAGCCGTGGTAGTTTGCACATCGTTCCTATCGTACTTTGAATACAGTAGAGTGTTAAAATGAGCGCTGCAAAAATCCCGCCAGTTGTGAAGTGCGAGCTGTAATACGGTTTTTGTTGGCGAAAAATCACAAACCAATTGAAATTTATCGCCAGATTTGTGATGTGTACGGCCAAGGAATAATCAGTGAAAGCCGAGTGAGGCAATGGTGCATTGATTTTAAAAATGGTCCAACCAATGTTCACGATGAGGACCGCATAGGTAGGCCTACTGTTGTGAGTGATGAACTGGTGGTGAAAATCAACGAAAAAATCCGTGAAAATCGTCGTTTCACGATTACGGAGCTTTCAGAACATTTCCCCCAAATTTCACGGAGTTTAGTTCATGAGATTGAGGTTGGTAAACTTGGTTACCACAAATTTTGTGCCAGGTGGATTCCGAAAATCTTAACAGAAGACCACAAAAAACAGAGACTTGCTGCAGCACTGACGTTTCTGGAAGACTACGCCAAAACTGGAAACCAAGTTATCGATCGTATCGTAACTGGCGACGAGACTTGGATAAACCACGTCACCTGTGAAACAAAACGGCAGTCTATGGAATGGGGACACACGCATTCGCCCAAGAAACCGAGGAAGTGTCTGCAAACGCTGTCAGCAGGAAAAATTATGGCTACTGTGTTTTCGGATGCTAAGGGTGTGATTCTCGTTGAATTTCTTAAACGTGGCCAAACAATCACTTCAGAAAGGTATTGCGAAACACTCAGAACATTAAGACGCGCGATACAAAACAAGCGTCGGGGAAAACTCAGTGAGAAAGTTTTGTTTCTCCACGACAACGCTCGTCCACACACGGCCAATTGTACCCAAGAGCTCTTGGATGGTTTTGGATGGGAAGTTTTCAATCACCCGCCGTACAGCCCGGATTTGGCACCGAGCGACTACCACCTGTTCCCGGCGATGAAGACGTGGCTCGCAACACAACGGTTTGAAACTGACGCTCAACTGCATGCCGGTGTAAACCAGTGGTTGAAGTCTCAGGCGGCAAATTTCTACAGAGAGGGTATCGAAAAGCTTGTACCACGTTATGATAAGTGCCTTAATTTAAATGGCGATCATGTTGAAAAATAGCCTAAGAGTTTACCTCTAAAATGTATATAATAAAAATCGTTTTTTTCACTTTGTTTATTTTTTATTACAAAACGTCTGTTACTTTCTGGACAGCCCTCGTATTAATACCTTTCTGCGAAGCTGAAGCTCTTTTATAAGTTTTTTGCATGTAATCGCACATATACATCTTAACTAAAATACGAATGCTTTATAACTATCGTAGCAATAATACCAGTAAGATAAAAGTAAGAAATTACAATAACCATAAATATTTAACAATGAAAGTAATAACTTCCGATAAAGAACTAGCAAACACATAACAAAATACTTTCATTCTCATATTCTTGGAATAATAATAATAAGTAATAGCAATGTAAAACCTTTGGTACGTTCTGGTGTTCATTACCTAAAGGGAATACACAAAAGGAGGATTGATTTGCTGAACTAAAATCTGTCGGGAATACAAAACGTGAAAATACGTCAAAAGCTGGCGTAGTGCAAAGCGAGTGCTACGCGTGTCGTGCACTAGCAGCGAAATCGCCCGTTCCGAGAAAGAAGGTTGCGGACCCTGCATACCAAATCCACGGCTCAACCTTCTAGAGCTACCTTGCTCGAGTCCATCCACTGGGCTCCTCGCTAAGGCCATTACTGTAGATATTTCAAAGAAATAAAGAGACAATCTTGCCTATTAGTTTCATCGAAAAGTAACTGAAGTAACCAGGCAGCTTTTCTTGATTTCTCCCGGTTCCACAGTAATTGGAAATTCGGCAGATGACATCATCATTGCCAAGAGACTAATGAAAATGAGAGGTTTGCAGGTTATTTTTTTTTATCTGCTTAACGTCTCTCTAACAGCGAGGTCTTTACAGACGGGAAAGGATGGGGGGGGGCAAGGAATGGGAAGGAATTCGGCCATGGCCTTCTGAAGGAAGCATCCCGGCATTTGCCTGGAGTGATTTGGAAAATCATGGAAAATCCAAATCTGGATGCTCGGACGGGGATTCGAACCACCGTCCTCCCGAATGCGAGGCCACCACGCTCGGTTTGCAGGTTAAGGTTGCCTGAATTGAGTTGAGGAGATCGCAACAACTGATTAGTTCTGAATCCGTACACGGTATAATTTCCTGTAACGACTAAGGTCAGTCTGAATACTGAGGAGCGTATACTCTGCAAGCGTTAAAACTTGTAATGCGCAAAAGAAAACTGCGGAATATCAAACTTCGTTGATCTGTTCCATCCCATGAATATTGTGGTGTTACAGTTTGGCGTCGATCGTAGCCCTACGTCGTGGTGTCAACAACTGTAGTGTGACAGCTCTGGTACTTTGATTTCCGCCATACTTACTTGCGAGGTACCTTCTGTAACAGACATATTAATTTTGCTCAACGAAGCTAAAAAAAAGAAACTAACTTTTCTTTTACTAATTAAAATAGTCGATAATTATCATTGGAAAAACAATAATTATTTAATTTGACAATTACGCAATTGTACCAATGGCATGAATAATTAATGCTGAATGCATCAAAAGTTTGTCCGTCTGATGGCACGAAATAACTCTAGACGTTTACTGGATTGGTAATGAATGTTGTTGAGTAACACAGCTTATCACGTATTGTCAGACGATTATCCTGCCGAAGTATTCTCGCATGATGGCTGCAGAGGGTCTCAGCGTACACTGTCGCCGGAAATCTGGGTCACCGCGGTTCTACACTGCAGGTTCCTTGCAATGGTAGTGCTGGTCCAAATCCCATAATAGAAACTAGTGTGGATCTTGCAATGCTATGCCCACATGTCTTCTGTTGTAGTAATCGCAATGTTGCGCGTCATTCTAGTATTAGAAATCATACTTTAGCAGTCTCAATACTAGGAGTATTGAATTACTAACGGCAATAATCACTATCCCATTTCCAATCTAAGTCTTTGATTTACATTGGAAACAGCAATACTCATAAGTCAAAAACTATATTTCCTGCTGTGCTGCTGCCTTTTATATCCAGCGAACCCTACCTCCTAGTCACTCTTTCTACTGGCCAACTTGTACCTACACATTCCGCCATCTTGTCGAGCTGTTTGTTTTCGTTTGGGTCATCCCAAGTTATACACTGAAAGCCGGCAGTGTGCTCGAACAAAAAGGATTGGCGATGGGCACGCCGGACCAGGCGCAATCCACACGGACACATCGTATGTGACAACCATTTATGTTTATTAAACACTCCCAGCAAATAATGTTATAATATATTAGATATTATATTCGGTTTTGGGTCAACGAAACACACATGTTCAAATTTGTATTCTCCAATTTATTCCATGTCAGTGATAGAAGCCTGCGACAGATGAAGAGAGAGCGGAGCGTCCGCAATAGGGTTCCGTTTCCATAGAAAAAGATCTAATACCACCGGAACCTTTATACAAGTAGTATACTGGCTCCATCTGATTTTGTTACCGTCATGGGATTCTGAAACAATTTCCTTTTTATAAATACATTATTATTAACCATTAGATTCATTTCCTCTGACTACTATGGTGGGTACTAAATTACAGGATGGATCTTCATGACAAGTAGATATTTTTAGGAAGTGCCGCGGAATTACAAGTGGCCATTCAGCAATAATAGATGTTGCCTGTTAAGCTAGTGCACCATGCTGACAGAATTAGCATATTTCCTGTATTATGAACATTTGCCGGCATTTTAATACAGCTCACCCTTGCTAAACAATTTGGTAAGATGTTCACATCTAGCTCTAAAGCATTGTCTCTGCTCCCTGAAACTATATCAAATTTTAAAAAGGCTCTATAAAATCACGAGCACCAGGAACAGTCAGCAGCCGACGACACACTAAAATACTCAATTGCTTCAGCGCCCTGATATCTGGTAAGTGTGGTAGTACAAGACAATAATGAAAAATTTTACTCGTAAAAAAATCAGCTTCGCTAAGTAAAAAATAAAAAAAAAAGGTTCGAATTCCCGTCCAGCCATCCAGATCTGGGTTTTCCATGGTTTCCTTAAATCATTTCAGGCGAATTCCAGAATGGTTGCTTCAAAATGATCGTGGATAAATTCCTTCCCTTTCTTTGCCTTTCCCGCCTATAATGATCAAGACGTCGACGAGGCGTATAGGCATAAGCTTAAAAAAGAAAACAGGTAATGAATTGAATCTTACTTTTCTTGATTTTTTCTTCTCTTGCATTTCTATCATCTGGAAATCTGTTGACTCCGGCAGAATATTCAGTCATTTATCCTGAGATACTTTTAATTAATAATAACGCTTCCATATTTGAAAATTTCAAATCTTGAGACGTCAGTATCACTTTCATTGAATACTCATACTTCCTTCCGCATTATTTATTATTTTTTTTTTTTCTGTCATCAGTCTTCGACTTGTTTGATGCAATCCTCCATCCATTCCTATCTTGCGCTAGCTTCTTCATCTCAACATATACCTTACTCCCTACGTCCTCGCTTATCTGCTTCATATATTCTAATCTCTGTCTTCCTCTACAGATTTTGCCTTCGACTGTTCCCTCCACTAACAAATTAAATCCACCATGTCCCAAAATATGACCTACCATGCTGTCTCTTCTTTCTGCAAATCTCTTCCACAAACTTCTTTCCTCACGTACCATTTCCAAAACTTGTTCATTTCGTACTTTATCCGTCCACCTAATTTTCAGCATCCTTTTATGGCACCACATTTCAATTGCGTGAATTTCCCTTCTTTCTGGTATTCCTATGTCCATGCTTCGCTACCATAAAGTGTTGTGCTCTACACATAGAGCTTTAAAAACTTCTTTCCAAGTCCTAGATCAATGTTTGAAACTGAAAGATTCCTCTTTTTCATGAAGGCTCTTTTTGCTATTGCTATTCTGCTTTTAACATCATTCCTGCTTCAGCCCTCAGTTGTAATTTTACTTTCCAAGTAGCAAAATTCACTCATTTCTTCTATTACATCCGATCATTTTTTTATATTTACTCTACTATTACTGGTATCATTTCTGCTACATTTCATCACTATTGTCTTGCTATGGTGTATATTTAGTCCAAACTCTTCTTGCAGTATTTTTTTCATGCCATTCAGTAATTTCTCAATATCCTCAGCCTGTTATCCTATAAAAACAATGTCATCAGCAAATCGTAGCATACTGATTTTTTCTCCTCGAACACTTATAACACATACAAATTTTTCTTTCACTTCTTTTTTTTGCTTTCTCTACATACAAGTTGAATATTGATGGGGATAGACTACAACCTTGTCTAACACTCTTTTCAACTGATGCATGTCTCTCATGATTCTATACTTTTATTACAGAAACTTGATTTTTGTGCAGCTTATAAAGTTTTCTTCTATCTCTGTATTTTAGAGCCGACTTCTTTAAAATTTTGAAATTCTTGTCCCATCTCATCTTGGCGTTACTACTCGCGATTAGAAACACTTAAGAGTTCTTGTGAGATTAAATCGACTGGAAATCAATGGCTGACTGAAAACACTGAAGAATAAATCAATATTCGCTACGTATTCTGAAATTAATTTCTTGTAGTTGTTCTCACATTTATGTCTGTGGGCTACAAGCTAGGTTTTTTTTAGCTTTCTATGTGAATAATTAGACGGCCCTATTTTCCACAGCCTTGTCTGTGAAGCCTTGTATTTTTGCTAGTCACATATCGTACCTTACACCCCCAGCGACACCCCAGCACAGAAGTGTAAATTCGGCGAGGTCTGGCGCTACCCCCGAGCTCCTGCCTCGCTTTAATAAAAGAGGAGCAGAGGAGGCGCTATCAAGCCTTGTCTGCGCGGATACTCGGCTGTGTGTACAGGTGATTCAATCCCCAAGTTATTAGGTAATTCTCAGATTAAAAAGATTTATAATAAGTACGGTGGAAATGCGGAGGCGCGGATGATGCTTTGAAAATGCAAAGCAGGCGGAACGCGGTGGTTTATCGCGCCTTTAGCGCTGCCGGCGAAGTCTCGCGAGATTAACAACGTTCCCGGCGAGCCGGTTGGCCAAACTGCCTCTTACTAAATTCCTTGCTGGCCTGGCAGCCGCATGAACACATCGTTATGGCTGTCGTTAATGAAATTTACCGGCCCAATATTGAGATCCTTCCTGTACTAATATTAGAGTCGCATCTACCCCGCGTAGATAGCAACCTGCGGGTATTCTTATGCATGAAAATACGCTGTTTGACTTTGGTGCAGGGGTTGAGGAGAGGTGCCGATAGGGGTTGTAAGCGTCGTCAGACCTCCAGGTTGCCGCCCCTGTACGTTCTCTCTACGGGCACAGTAATTAAAATACGACTAAACGAAGTCTTCGGTTTGTTTAATACTCCTAAGCTTTCCGTTTCTTACTATAGGAATTTCGATTGTTATTTCAGACAGTTTACAGACCATTTTCATGATACTCGTATCTTCAAGAATTGTCTGTTTTATGGACTCATAGAGTTTTGAGTTTCATGTATATTGCTCAACTAATTACGAGGAAAATGTCCCACTGGAGACACCGACTGCGTTTATGTTTATCTTTGCTCATAAATCATGCAAGCCTGTTTCTGAAAATCGGTGAAAATTATTTACTACATTCACAGTATTATTCTCTTAAGCTTCTGTAATAAAATACATACGGAACTGATTTAACTAAGGAAACCGTTTATTTACTGTTTACCAGAACACTGAATAGATATTTCTCTGTCACCGCTGATTTAATGTTGGGTGGAAATTATTTTATCAGCAGATGTCTGAACGGTTTCAAGTAATGTTGAATCGCAGTTCGTGGAAAGTAAGAAGGCACGAAGATGTAAAACAATACTTATAAATCTTTATGCCCCAAACTTGTAATGAATTTTCAAAACAATAAATAAAATCTCTACCTGGATCCCGTTAATGTGAACTCGAGGTGGTATGACTGTATTTAATTGAAGAATTCCTGTACTGCGCACGAGATTTTTACAGCTTTCGCATTAGATTTTGGCTGAGGCTTGTAGCGATTAGATTTCACGCTTAGCTTACCTACACATGAAATGCAACACTTGTTTTCAGTCGTCAGTCGAATACACGTTAGTTGATTGCCAGTGTTTTTATTGAAGCCTTGCACCAACATGTTCATCCGCAAGTAAAACCGAGATAACAAAAGCAAAGAAAGGAGTATTAAATACAGATCGTGAAAGGCTGAGAATACACTATGATTTTTTTTTATGTATCCACACATAAACGTAAAGACGTCTAAGTAAAGTACTGAAGTCTGCACGTCCTTATTGTTTCCCAATACGGCGAAACTCTCTCTCTGTCAACAAACCTGACCACTCTCGAAACATCAAATAACGTCCTCAACAAATATTTGAATTACATATTCCTGATTTTTCCTTAACTTCGATCACCTAGACCCAGGAATAACATTTACGTTTATTTGCTATAATAGGTTTATGTATTTTCTATCATAAGGTACGTGTCAAAGTTAAAATCCTGTCGCATTTACTAGAAATACAATTTAAAGATATTGATTTTTGAAGATTTATGATTAGTTGCACCATTTTTAAGCAAATTTTGGCTTTCAGACTGTTTTTTACTTCAACCCAGCCGCTCTTGTAAAGTACTTTACCATTGTTAATGGTTAATAATAAGCAAAAAACGTTTTATCAAGCTTTTTTCCAAAGGTCCTTACTGAAAATTAAAATCATTAAAAGTTTTACTCTAAGATCTTGCGTACATATTTTCGCTACATGTTTTTGTAGATTTTCTTATTTTCCATAGATTTTGAATTAGACTACTATATCCGGCAGACCAGATATTCTCCAAAAAAACGGTTGCCCGTAGCAAAAAATAATCATCTGCGTTAGGTCTAAATTTATAGAAAAAAATGGTAATATTACATACGTTCTGAAATATAAATAGAAGAATTGAAGTGAGGGTCTGCGAAATTCAGTGGACCTGCAAGGGAATTTTCTGCAGTTTTTTTGTTCAGCACAAACTATAAAAATACATTATAAAATATTAACACCTCCAAGTTAAAGTTTCTACTTCTTAATTAATCTTAATTGCTATTTTTTTCTTGCAACGTAATGTGTAACAGACGTAGAAAGTAAATTATATTTAGTATGAAAACAGATAATGATATGTGATAACTTGTTATAACTCATAGGATTTACTACATTCATGAGGGTTACGTATTAGTTAAGTGAATATGCGGTTGATGTTGGAAGTTAATGAATTTTTCAGTGATTATTTAAAGAAATTCATGAATTATTTCACTTTGCCAGGACTGCTGAGTATCGTATGTAACGATTGTTATAGTTTACTAAAACATTAGTTGATGTAATGACTACAAAAGTGTAGTAAATTAAAGACCAAAAATGTTTCCAAAGAAAGTATGAAACTATTTTTGCCACCAGCTTATTCTCATTCCAGTGCTATTTGTTTCAACGTCCCTAATCCAATTTCAATAGTTACCTCAACCATCGCATTCATTAAAGGCATTTATAACCACAAGACTTGCGAATATAGGATAAAATTCACGTGTTTTCTTTGCAATGTTAACTACTGTATTTTTGTGCCTAAGTATATAAATAGATACTGGTTTTCTTAGAGAGGATGAACCGCCAAGACTCAGAAATACTATTAGAGAGTTAATGTCAGAAGTATAATCAGAATGAACTTCATGGATGTAAGTGCTACTTCAGATTATAATCTTATGAATTTTTATTCAAAACGGACTTCTATTTTTACTTAGCACGTTACGACTCGTCAACGTAGAGATCATTAGAGCGGGGAGAGGATAAGGGAAAGGAATCTGGCCATAGTCTTTAGACTTCACCGGAAATGATTTTAGGAAACCATGGAAAACTGTAAAGTAAGGGCTGGACCGGGATCGAATTGGTGTACTCCCATAGGGTCATCCACCAAGTTTGGTAGATGTAACACAATCAAGACCTATGTACATTTAATTCAACCGCCTCAAAATTATTTTTATCACAGACTATATGACCCGTGCGAAAATTTCGGGAATACAATGAATAGTAAGGTTTGGGGTTTTTAATAGGATGAAAGAAGAGCCACCTTCTTTAATTCAGCTGTTTATTTGTTTAGTGTAAAAGGGACATAACAAAAGTCGATACCAGTGAAGCAGTTTATTAATATCTCTGTGATATGTGCTACTGCTATATAGAGGCTTGGCTCTGAACTGTCTCATGCGCGTGACTTTCACAGTTATTACTTTTGCAATTTAGGGATCAATTTCCAAAAAATTATGTTTTTGAGAAATTATGTGACCAAAGCAGAGCTCCCTAATCATTAATGTGATAGCTCATTTATCGGTTTAGCTTAGATATCAAGGGAGAAAAATAATGAACGTAAATAATGATAATTATGTAGAATTAGTAAAAAAAATCCTGTCTTAAAATATAATTTGATCAAACCAGAGACTTTAATCTCTACTATAATACCTCATTTCTCGATTTCGGTTAGGTATCAAGGAAGATAAACAGCTCGTGACAAAAACATACGTTATGAAAATAATGAAAATTTTGCCATTTAAGGGTCGAATTCCGAAAAATTCCTTTCTTATAATATAATTTGACCACGGTGGAGACCTTAATCTTTAAAATAATACCTCATTTATCTATATCGATTAGATTTCAAGGGAGATAAATGGCTCGTGACACAAAAACGCTTTGTAGAAATATTTTTACTTCTGTACTTTAAGGATAGAATTCCGAAACATTTCTTTTCTTAAAATATGATTTGCCCATGGTGGAGACCTTAATCTCTAAAATAAAACCTCATTTTATCGATTTCGGTTAGATACCAAGGGAAATAAATATCTCGCGCAAAAAAAAAAAAAAAAAAAAAAAAAAAAAAATCGTGTAAATAATGATAATTTTGCCCTTTTTTAGGGACAAATTCCAAAAAAATCTTTTCTTATATTATGATGTGGCCATGGTGGAGATTTTAATATTTAAAACTATACCTCATTTATCTATATTGGTTAGATAAATGGCTCGTGACACAAAAATGCGATGTAGAAATACTGATACCTTTACCCTTTAAGGGCCGAATTCCGAAAAATTCTTTTCTTAAAATATCATTTGATCAAAGCGGAAATCTTTAAAATAATAGCTCATTTATCGATTTCAATTAGATATCAAGGGAGATAAATAGATCTTAACAAAAAAATACGTTATAGAAATAATGCTAGATTTGTTCTTTAAGATTCGAATTCCAAAAGATTCCTTTCTTAAAACATGATGTGACCACAGCGGAGACCTTAATTTTTAAAATGAAACCTCATTTATTCATATCGGTTAGATATCATGGGAGATGCTCGTAACACAAAAACATGTTGTAAAAATGTTGATACCTTTACCCTTTAAGGGTCGAATTCCGAAAAATTCCTTTCTCAATATGTGGTGTGAGATTTTAATCTTTGAAATGATACTTCATTTATCGATTTCGGTTAGGAATGCAGAGACACAAATAGTTCGTGGTGCAAAAAATCGTATTTTAGAAATATTGACATTTTTGCTCTTTAAGGATTGAATCCCAAAAAATTGCTTTCTTAAAATATTATATGATCAAAGTAGAGACCTTATACTGTATAATGATACCTCATTCATACATTTCGATTAGTTATCGAGCGAGATATTGGCTTGTGGTGAAAAAACACCTAATAGAAATAATATATACTAGTCGACCCGTGCGAAAATTTCGGAAATAAATGGTTGAATGCTTGTAATATAATAAAAAGTAGAAACTCATTTTTGTAACAAATATTTATTTCTTTAGTGTAATAGTAACATCATCTCTGTGATATGTGTTGCTGTGCGAATAAAATGTTTTCATTGGAATAGTATAGTAAAACAGAAATGTTTGCTTAACAGAAAAAATATCCGAGAAGCTACTTATTGTATAAAAAACAGTTTATTGACATCTCTGTAATATCTGCTGCTGCAATCTAGGGATTTGGCTCTGAACTGTCTCATACGCGCGACTTCTTTAAGCATCAAATTCTGAAAAAAACATTCTTAATTTATTATTTTGCCTATTTGGAGACCACAATCTTTAATACGATATGTCATTTATCGATTTCGGTTATGTATCGAAGGAGATAAATGGCTCGTAATAAAAAAAAACACGTTGTCGAAATAATATTGATACCTTTGCAACTCAAGGGTCGAATTCAAAAATTTCCTTTTATAAAATATGTTGTGACCAAAGCGGACACCTTGATCTTTAAAATGATACCTCATTTATCGTTTTCGGTTAGGCATCAAGAGAGGTAAAAAAAAGCTTTAGAAATTATGATATTTTTGCCTCTTAAGGGCTGAATTTGGAGAAAGTTCTTTCTTAAAATATGATATGACCAAAACAGAAACTTTAATCTTTAAAATGATCCCTCGTTTATCGATTTCGGTTAGGTATCAAGTGAGATAAATGGCTCGTGACACAAAAATGCGTTGTAGAAATATTAATGCTTTCGCCCTTTAAGAGTGGAATTTAAAAAAAGTTGTTTCTTAAAATGTGGTGTACCGAAACTGAAGACTTTACGAAGATCTCATTCTTTAAAATTATACCTCGTTTATTAATTTTGTTTTATTATCAAGGGAGATAGATGACTCGAGACACAAAAAACGCATTTTAGAAATACTGATGTTTTTGCCTTTTAAGGGTTCAATTCGGGAAAAAACTTTTCTTAAAATATGATGTGACCACATCGGAGACCTCATTCTTTAGAATGGTGCCTCATTTATATTTAGATTAGACATAAATGGATATAAATGGTTCGTTACACAAAAATACGTTGTAAAACCGTTTATACGTGTTCCCTTTAAGGGTTAAATTCAAGAAAAATTATTTCTTATTATATGATGGCACCAAAGCTGATACCTTACTCTTCATAATCCTACTTCATTTATCGATTTGGGTTAGATATCCATGCAGATAAATGGGTCGAGACACAAAAAATGCATTTTAGAAATATTGACATTTTTGCCCTTTAATGGTCGAATTACGAAAAATTCCTTTCTTAAAATATAATGTGATCACGGTGGAGATGTTAATCTTTGATATCATACCTCATTTATCTATATCAGTTAGATATCAAGGGAGATAAATGGCTCGTGACACAAAAACGCGTTGCAGAAATATTGATACTTTTGCCCTTTAATGGTCGAATTCCGGAAAATTCCTATTTTAATATATGATGTCACCAAATCGGAGGGCTTAATCTTTAAAATGATACCTCATTAAACGATTTCAGATAGGTATCCACGGAGATAAATGACTCATAGCACAAAAAACAGCATTTTAGAAATATTGACATTTTTGCCCTTTAAGGGTAGAATTTTGAAAAATCCCTTCCTTAAACTGTGATGTGACGAAAGTTGACACTATAAGCTTTAAAATGATACCTCATTCATTGATTTCGGTTAAGTATAAAGGGAGATAATGGCTTGTAACAAAAAAATACCTTATAGAAATGATATATATGATCTTGCCCACCACATACAAGAGCCTGATTTGAAGGATGCTATCTTCGTCGAGTGTAGAAGTAATACAGATGTGATTTTACTTTAAATATCAAAGCTAAAATTACATACAGCAAAAAGCGTACCACTGTTTTATGCCACCGAAATACAAATTCATTATACTAGTTATTTTGCAAAAAGTAGGTATTTTACTGTATTGTGAAATTTATTCGGTATTTTCATAGATGAAAAAACTTTTTAAAAATGTCACATTGTATCATTACTTCGTTTATTCAACCAAGGAGAATATTTTGCTACTGCGCTATAAATTTGGAGATTACAAATATCAGCGAAAGGGTTTTAATGACAAATCAATATACCTCTATAAAGAACATGGTCGGTTTATAGATAATTTAGTTATATCTCTTCATAAATCACTATTAAACCAAAAAAACTTATTTGATTGGCCATATGTTTACAATTTTTCATTTTTTTTCATTTTTTTGGTTGCACGTCACGTATTACACGATAGCAAATAAATATAAACAACTTTACTGTAGTTTCCCATCAAAGTTCAACCTGATGTAATTTAAGGCGTTTCCAAAGTTTGGATAGCAGGAATTAGAAAACTTTGCTGACCGCTAGTGATTAAACATTCAGTTAGAAACTTGGTTTACTTCTAATGAACTATCATCTTCGAGCACACTTCCATCTTACATTATAATCCCACTCAGTTTTGTTGTGCTTTAACTAAAATGTTTCTGCAGGGCAAAGAACATAGACGGCCAACGCACACTAAATTCTTTTCAATGCTTTCCATCCGCCAACGAGACTACCTGACTATAACTTTCTCGCAATAAACGACTATATTTACAACCCTCGTAAGTGAATAAGAATATTTATCGTCTCCTTTACAGATGAGACACATCTATTTGTATTATCAAGATACTTAAAAGCACAAGAAATTTATGTTGCGAAAGCCTGATTTAGTTTCGTAGCTGGTTCTGTCTAAGATAGCAGAGGCGCCTCAAAACCTGTCTTTGTCCGATTCGCTCACGTGGTGGTATTGTGCTGGTATGCCGTAAGTTCGGCTAGCGGGTCATACCACGTATCAGAATCCAATTGCATGTTGGTGGAAAGGGTGTGGGAGGGTTCATGCTTGATTTTATTAAAAGATTGATTATGTCTTTAA
Organism: Vandiemenella viatica; assembly: GCA_031002005.1. Taxonomy (NCBI): domain Eukaryota; kingdom Metazoa; phylum Arthropoda; class Insecta; order Orthoptera; family Morabidae; genus Vandiemenella; species Vandiemenella viatica. The sequence continues at coordinate 84,750,441 of JARYHS010013630.1, forward strand.
GTTCTCATTTCTGGTAAATTAACATATTGCTTTCACAAGGCTGTGTACAAACAATTTGTGCTAATCATTCTATTTCCGTTGTGGAAATATCATTATTGGATGCTTATTGTTTAAAATGTACGTTCAGGTATCAAGAGATGTGTAAAATATCTAGCACACATGAACCCAGGAGAGCTCATAAATAAGCTTCTAAATATGAGGATGCTTAGAAATGTTGTATTAGTTTAGAGTCTTAAAGCGTTAAAATTTATCTGTGGGAACAGACATTAAATTGAAAGATAGAAAAAGTTCAGTCGAACTGATCTGTACCACAGTTCTTCCTGGTCTGAAATTGTATTTGCAGAAAGTAGCAATAGGAGCGATAATTTATGGTATTGCTTAACTTCCTAAAAAAGCTACCTCAGCTGTGGAATTTGGATTCATCCCTTTCACCTGAACTTGATTATTTATTTTCAAAGAAATTATTCACTTGAAATTTAAATGATTTCAACTAACCGCAAACCAAAAGACTCGAAGGAAATGGCCCACGCACCATAATAATTAAATTTTTATAGAAAGAATACAGCACAATAACTTTGTTGTTACCTGCAATTAACACTATCTGCAAGACGCTTCTATTCTCACTAGAATCAGATGATACAGCGAAATAGTAAGCGTAACATTCCACTAGGCAACTACAAGAGGATACACTTCTGTGTTAAGCTATTCCTAATTTTCTGAAGATGAAATACACAAGTTTAGAATCCGCGTTCAAACGAATTTTGAGCCAATTTGCAGTCAAAAAATGTGTGAGAGAAAAAAAAAATAACATGGTGAGACCGCTCTAAAGAAATAATACATCAATTTCTTAAGTGAACTTAATATGCCTGAAGTAAATATTTTGCCAAAATCTGTTTTTAGACATTCATATTACCGTGACTGTGTGATGCAATGTATGACAGCTAATACGATTGTTACAGAAGAGAATAGCAATTTAAATTCAATCTTACTGAAATTTTCCCACTTCGAACTTGAAACAGGTTTCCAGGAAAATGATATTCAGCCTGAGACACTTGTAGAACTTCAATATTTGGTAGCCATATCAAGAAATTAAAACAGTCGCTGACGTAGTGCAATTACATATTACCCGGAAAATCTACTGTTTTATAGGTACTGCCTCTTATATAGGGAGTGTCCATAAATTACGTGGCTCGGTTTAGAGAGGGGGTTTGCTGGAAAGCTTCGCTGGGCTACGTGGGGAGGGGAGGGGGGTTTCCGAGCCAAGCTACGTAACTTTTCATTCATATTATAGATAAGATATAGAACACTCAGTGGCATGTTAATATTTATTTCCGTCATTTAATTATCTGCATATGTAATCTACGATAGTCTGGCAAGAGAAAACAGCATAAAATGCCTTCTCGAATCAATAGGGAAAAAAAGCTACGTGCCACGTGGGGGAGGGGGGGGGTTGAGGAAAAGCCACGTCATGCTATGTAGGGGGAGGAGCAGTTCACGTAGTTTATGGACGCTCCCTGACACAGCGATACAGTCATTTTCTTTTGTCTTAAAACAAACAAAAAAATTCTAATCCTCTCATATGGTCTGATATTCATAAACAAATAAATTCTTTGAATCGCAGGAATTCTTTTTGAATAACATTTTTAAAAGAAGAGACAAAAAATGTTAGCATTTTGATGCAACATTTTACGTAATTTGTTATCTGTTGCAGTACGACGCTTTGCCTCATTTGGTTATTCCTGTTCTGAGTACTCACGACCGTTCACTGTCTGAAAGTGAGACCAAACCAAAACAGTGAAGTATACAACCAAAGAAGATTGATGTACAAGTTGGTGGAGCCAAACATGGTAACCGTTTGAATTATTGACGGCAGGTAGAGATGGCACTTAACTTCAGTCCAGGCATTTTTACGCCACAAAGGAACACGCAGGGAGACAGGTCGGTGAGCCGGGGAAAAGGGGGACGGGGCGAGATTTGTCCAGAGCAGTGGTAAATTTATCTCTCGCGTCGGACGCCCGGCAAAAATAAACGCAAATAGAATGAATATCTCAGGTTGCTTGGAGGAATGCCGGTCGCAATAGCCATTACGCTAATAAATGGTTGACGCGCCAAGGTAAATGGGAGGTTTCTGCGAGGCGTCAATACTATAAAGTCCATTGGCTGGACGCAAATGTGCCGGCTGGAAGGATGGCTGGGTCGGTTCCAGCGGCCGCCTCTATAATGATGAGTAAAGGACAGCAGGCTATGGATTACACGGGACGAGCCCGGGAAATTCGAACTATAAAGTGTGCGTTCGCTGTAAACTACAACCAGCCTTTTTCTCTTGCACCTGTGAGTTGGGTTGAATTGTTCGGCTGTTTATGCTTCGTCTAAAACGCTGCCTTCTAGCGTGCTTTATTTACAAGACGCAGAATTCATTTATCTAGATTAAAATTGTTTAGGGTGGCGGGGTATTTTCTCATCCAGCACCCATTAACTCTTGACGTTGATACTGCCTTAACTCCAGCATTTTATTATCCGGTGGACGTTAGTGATAAGTGGCCATGTCACACAACTAGTGTCACTAGTACGGGCATCGTAATCGATAGTATCTTTTTATGAAAAAACTTTGATGCATTGTTTTTGTACAGCTAGAGTCAGACAATGATTTATGAAATTGATGCTTGTAACACACCATTTCTCTACCGTTTTCAGCAATAGGACCAGTAAACAGACACATATAATACTGCCGACCACTATCTTATTTTGACCCCTTTTTTATCTATGTGTATTTTATTAACATCTGGGACATATTGTATTGTTCCATCATAACATAATAAATCCAAAGGGCTTTTTTTAATTCCTACGGAAACAGTTATTGACAAGGAAGTGAACTATTATAAATTAACTAGTGTAAGCCCGTGACCGTTTTTTGCATATCGTCACGGGTCTAGAATAGTTCCAGTTTCTAGGATGATAGATTATGACAGGTTGGCCTGATTTGACCAAATATAAACTTTATCAATGTTTCAGTTTGAATAAAATCTCTTGAGATTGAAGAACTCAGAAGCATTAATAGAGGTAGGTATAAACACGAACAGGGACCATAGCGCAATCGAATAATTGCTTAAATAGAAATTTACAGTAGCTACTTGTATTTGACCCTTAAAATCCTCTTTTTATTGAGACTGGGCAAACACTCATAATGTAATCATTGGTCATAATATCTGTAAAGGCCAGAAAACTAAAAACATATTCCATCTTATTAAACAGTTGAGCAACTCCGAAGAAATGAATTTCCTTAATACTCGATTCGGTAACACATTTGTTCTGATGTCCAATTAAAATAACCTAATAATTCACGAACAGCGAACATGAACAAAAGCCTTTAACGAAAATGGTCATTAAAATCCCCAAAAAGCAAATAAACCGTAATGCATGAACTTTGCTCAAGCAACAACATTAGTGAAAATTTTAATTAGATTGAAGTTTTTCCAAGCCGGAATGACAATTGGACAGTAGAGTTTTAAAAGTTTTTTTTTTTTTTTTTTTTTTTTTTTTTTTTTTTTTTTTTTTTTTTTTTTTTTTTTTTAAAAAAGTTGCTTTCATTAGCAACATGTTATTGAAAATCAGATCAACGTTTTTTCAGCCGCAAAATTTATCAGTATTTTTTTTTTTTTACTATAAAACGCTACGAAAAGCAAACTTAACTAATGTATTATAGCAATTAAAATGGTAGCAATTGCTTAGCTATTAAATAGTGAACATAACCACGGATTTCTACTAACGATATCTTTGGTTTTGCGAGCGAAGGCTGACACGTGACATCGTTCTTCAGCCAATAGCTATCGAGGTGAGTGCATGAGTGACCTTACGAAATTATATAGTAGATTAGGTATTGACCAGACTCTTAATCTCTCTACATAAGTAAAAATTAAATGCTGTTCGTTGGTAAGCGCATCATTTGAAAACTGCTGTACCGATTTGGATAATTTTTCTTAAAAAATATTCGTAATAGTCCGAACAACGATTTTAGATAAATAAAAATTGAAACGTTGCTGCGAAAAATTAGAAAATTTTGGGAAAACTGAAAGTGATTTTTTTTCTCTTGGATTTTTGTACGAAATCAGGACCATAACTCTTGACTCGAACGATCTTTTTTAATTTTTTTATTTATGCTCCCAGGATGGAAATAATTCGATTTTATTAAAAAAACTGGAAGATCTAGAAAAACGCATTCCAGCCGAAATTAAAATAAAATAACCTTTTCTTATATTTTTGTGTCGTTTAGCTATCTGTCCAAAAAATGTAGTTATTTTATTACTATTCTATTCATATTTATTGAGGATATTTGCTTGATGATATCGAATAAGGTATTACCTCAATTAGGCATGACGGCGCGCAATCGTCCGATGAACGACGCAATTAATCAAGAGTTGAAACGCGAAAAACAATATAATTGTGATGCATTGAGAGAATCGGCAGCAAAAATATGCATACGACTGTCTCATGAAAGTTGTGAACGAAGGAACTAGAGGGTTATTCTTCTGCTCCCGGTGGAACTGAAAAAAAAAAAATATCTCAAAGATTTTGGCAACAATTCGCTCACAGAAGTCACACTTGCACTTGCTTCATCAGGAATTGCAGCTACGTTGTCGGAAAGCAGTATAATAGCTCATTCAGCATTCAAGTTGCCGTTCAATATGCAAATGAATGAAAGTCCAATGTGTAACCTTTTAAAGAGCTGTGGGATGGCCAAATTTCTGCAGTAATACAAACCTATTATTTTTTAATTGCTTAACGACTCTTAACAGCGAGGTCTTTAGAGACGGAGTAATGCAAACTGATCGTTTAGGATGAATGTAGGATGGTACATAAAAGGGTTTGGAGGCATTAGACCGAGCGATGCAAGATCTACGAAACAATCAAAATCGGTTTGGTGGTGCAATGATCGAACTGTAAATAAAGCACCTTCAGATTAATGGAGATTTCAAATTTAATGGAAGAAAATAAATCATTCTGGTTAACGTGAAAGATTTTAATTTAACTGTAACATAAATTTTGGAACAAACCGCATGGTTCTAAGTCGATCACATTCCAGGCACATCACAAATTTCCAGCATTTCAGCGGCGTACTGCCGATAGAATTCATCTCCCGTGTAAAATTTCCCATTGGCGTACTTCTTAATATACTCCTCCGCAAATTGAATAGGGGAGACTGGGTACGGTTGTGACAATTTTCATTTGATCGCTCATAATTTTCTTAATATGCCAGTTACCTGGAAGAAAGGTGATTTTTATGGTAAAATGTACATTTTCCTACATATAAATACTAAAGTTTTGTCCATAAGTACAAATGTTAAGTCACAGAAACAAATTAGACAAAAAATAAAATATGTCACAACCGACCACACCCCAGGGGCGATTGTGACAGTGCTTGGGGTCAGTAGTGACAGGTTCAAAAATACAACAAAATGGTTTAAAATAGCTTTTATTTCAAATAATATCAAACATAATGTAACATAATCTTCTTCTGGATAAATTTAATTTTTACATGACAATAGAAATTAATCTGGGAACACCTTAATAGCTTATAACTAATAAGGTATTGTAGCATCAATAGTTATTATAAAATTCTTGATATAGATCATTTTTATAATACCTGGTATATCGTAGATTGTCACTGTGATTCCGCATCTATTCGTCACAAGTAGTTTTTTTCAGATTTTTTAAGGGTCCGAAGACAGGTCTATCCAAGGACTGCAGTGTTGGCGGATCGAAAGCAAAGTGATTGCATTTTATTTACAAAAATCCATTGTAATTATGTGGATAAGCGAGAAATGGTTATCCAGCACTACCAAGACTCTAAGCGTTGGAGAAGCATTAGGAAATTTCTTAAAAAGTTCCAGAAATCCTAGGAACAATGCACCTTGCATCCAGCCTGAAGAATTTGCAGTCCCAATTGATCCCTAGCAAAATGATCGTGGTAACTAACCCGAGGAAATAAAGGAGGGATAGTATTTCCCAAGGCATTCTCTGCAAAAGTAACCGTGACTAATGTACCTCGTACAGCAGCTGGTCTTCCTCAAGCGTTTTCTGGGCATCAAAAACAAAAAATTTACTGTCACAACCGTACCCAGAAAATAAGTCACAACCGTCGCCAACGCACTCCTTAGCAAAACAACAGTCCCCATGACAGTACAAAATAAAATACATCCAAAGTTATCACTGATATTTAACTACTAATGTATAACTTACAACGAGGAAAAACACTCATTACACTATCTGTACACATACAACAACAATTATTAAAATAAATATAATAAAAATACTTACTTTTGACTGTTAAAAAGTAATGTAGGCCTCTACGATTGTTAATGTCACGCGATTTCTGACGCGATACCGTGAAACACGTTCAATCAGGTACGCCGCTCCTCTCTAACCCCCCCCCTTCCCCTTCCCCGGTATTCCTTATAGTTTGACTAATATGACGACTGTCGCAACCGTAACCTGGCACAACCGTACCCAGTCTTCCCTATACATGGACACAATTGTTAATAAATACAATCATAATTAAAAATATGTTTTTTCCTGATTATTACTTTGTTTACACGTTTTCAATATCTTTTCACAAAACGATGAAAAACAAATTTATTGACATTTGGACAGGATAACTTCTATCGGGTCAGCCCGTATTTAATAAACAAATCAGTAATAATGTTACTGTAGGCTGGATGTTACACTATACTAGGGATCTACAAGCACAAAATAAAAAGAAACGTGACCTGACAACTTTTATTGATGTGTTCTTCACCACTCTTATGGTACCAACCTTGTCACACCTTCTACAAGACGCCCAGAAAACCGCAATTAACATAATCCTTAAGCGAACGGCGCTTTCTTTGAAGCCAACTGTAAATGTATTTAGTGAATAGGAACAATGTAGTTGTATCTTTATTTCCAGGAAATGCCAGATTTTTATCTGGTCTTTCAGGTATTAATTACTTTTAAATGGATGTGGTTATAGCTTATATTCGATTATAGTCTTGTGCAGTACGAGTTTGATATCTAAATTTTTAATATTCTGTCTATGAACTACCTGTAGCATCTTCGGGGATACAGCTTGAGAAACTCTGTTTTAACAGATCTCTCTAAAACACTGGGCATTATCAGTGTCACAAAGAAACAGTTCTCCATACTTCAAAACATTATTCCTGATAGTAGTCGAAATAAAGATATTAATTGTTTTTTTATACTTTAGTATGGTTGTTTTTACCTTGAAATTGATTTCAAATTTATCCATTAATATGTATTGTTCCTGTGTATTAAATTCCTTTTTGTGTTTCGACTGACTAGAACATTGGTTCATAAAAGGATAGTCCACTGTAATTCTTAATGTGGAGCAAACTAATATATTTGTTCTCAAGAAAAGATGCGACGGAGAACAATCTATAAATCTGAAGTAGTTATCTGAAGTGTATTGTAATGAAGTAAGCTACAGTTTTTTTGTTTCCGCGTGCTAATTTTTTTTTTTTTTTTTATTTTACTTGAATGCATGTCCGTAGTATGGATAAGAAGTGTAACAAAGTTAGAGAAACTGGAAATTGCAACTGAGACTTGTAAGAATGGAAATGCTCCTGGTCTAGGTTATTTTCTTAACAAGCAAATCAAACACTTTGTACATACGGTATAACCAAAGACAGCGTACTCCAACACTTCAACAGTTGCATAGAACGTTGTCATTTCCCCAAAATTTGGAGCAAGCCTAGAATAGTTGTCATTCTTAATCTTATATGGAAACCACCACTCTGAAGAATTTTTGAATGATCTCGCATTCATGTCATCTCTATAATATATTTAAAAGGACTGTTTGCTGGTACTATTTAACCTCATTTAATTCCACACCAAACAAGTTTTTAGACCAGGTAATAACTACTTTTCAAAAATATTAAACTTGAACACAGCACATTGAAGATGGTTTTCGATCTCTCAAGTTCACAGGAATCGTAGTTGCTGACCTTTCTTGTGCCTACGGAACTGTTCAGCACCAAATTATGCTACGAAAACTTTAGAGCCTTACGAGGTATTTCAAGCTCCCCAGAATCGTTAACATCCAGAATAAATTGTTCTTTGTCTGTTACCATGGGCTATCGCCGTTCGATGAATAAAACTAAAGATCGATCTACCTCTATGCAGTGTCCCGGCTCCACTTCTTTATAATATCTGTACCAGTGTCTCTCAACCTGTGGTCCGCGAAGATGATTCAGGTGGTCCTCAGGCAGAGCATTACAAATTTAGACACCGTACTCGTGCTGTATAAGGCTATAAGGGAGTATAAGTTAAAAGCACAAATATTCAAAAGCAGTTAATATTTTAATGATCAGACGAAAATCTGTATTTTCCAAAATGTGAGAATAGTACAGCATTTTTCCTAATAATCTATTCACTCAATACGTTTTCAGACTGCATCAAAGAGAACGTCATTCGTTTAAGGATTATGTTGATGACCGTTTTCTGAGAGTCTTGTAGCAGGTGTGTGGAAACGTGGTACGTGGTAGGGTTGGTAACATAAGAGTGCTGAAGTAAACAAAATAAAAGTTGTCAGGTCTTCTTACCTATATTTTATTTTGCGAATGTTGGTCGGTAGTATAGTGTAGCATCCAGCCTTCATTTGGTTATTAAAAATAAATATTTTGGTGAATATGTAATTAGCTTTAATAGTTCTCTTCCATTTTGACAAATGTGTTTCAGTAGGAATTCAAAATATGCTTTTAGATTTATAATGTCCTAATGATACAAAGTAATATGTCACAGATCTTAATAAGATACACACAGGTACAAAATGAAGACCTCATAAGTTGTTAGTCCGCAGCCAATTTACTGATCCTCAGATTGAAAAAGGTCGAGAAACGCTGATCTGTACCAACAACCAACTAATCCAACCTCAGACTATGCTCTGTCTACTGACGATCTAACACTAGCAATGCTGATTGAAAATTTTGAAACAATTCAAAAAAATTTCTCCTTTGTTTTGAATTTACTCTCTGCTTATTTTGATGATAACCATCTTAAACTGTATTCGTCGTAAACTCAAATAAGAGCACTCCATTTGAATAACGAAAAAAACCATCAAGGATGTTTCAAGTAAACTGCTAGAGTAAAGTGCTTCAACACAGTGGCAGTATCTGGGTGTTACCCAGGACCGCTATCTGACATACCGGAACAATTGCTCTATCATCAAACCACACGCCCCATTTCGCAGTTCCTTTCTAGGTAAAAATTACAGTATTTTGGTGAGGGGCTCGTGATAGAAAAGTGCGTTCAACAGTTCTAGTGTTCAGTTATTCAGCTGTAGAACATGTGAGCCCTGTATAGACCCACCTGAAAGTCCGCGTGAAGTAGCTGCAAACGTAGAGAGGCTAAATGTTTCTATCAACTCATTACACCCTTTACAAGAATGTCACATGCCATCCAATCGGCTGAAATTCAGGGATAATTTTCCTCATTTCTCAAAATCTCTTGACTTTGATGAAAAAACCAAAATACTGGTGAGGAGCTACATCCTCTTAAATATTTCACCCATCAAGAAAACTTAAAGAAAAACTACCTCCCGACTACCACTTAGAAGTAAATTTTGCGGTGAGGCATTCGAATATCCAAGATCAATTTGAAAAAGTGGGGCTTGGCGCAAGGCGGACAGAGTTTATCCGAATGTGCCAAACATTTGACAACAAAGCGTCTGATTATTTACTCTGTGTGTCCATTTACATGTACTGAACTGGACCTGGCACTGGCCAATGATCGCGCAATCAACATTGCAAAATTTCAAGCCCATGATCTTTAATTTTTATGTAAATTCATCACTGTTCCTTTTTTTTTTTGTCTTTTAACTGTGCGTAATTGACCAAATAAAGAAGCAAGGTCACATGTTTTAAATAAATCAGTTCGTCTTTTTAAATGTTAATCACTTTGTTTTGTTTACGCCTCGCCGACGTCGATGTCATTAGATGCAGGAAAGACTGAGGGTAATGGACAGGAGGGAATTCTCGATGTCTCTTTTGATGGAATCATCCCGGCATTCGCCTGGAGTGATTTCGGGAAACCAGTGATAACCGAAATATGGATGGTTGGACGAGGATTCGAACACCGTCCTTTCGACTGCAAGGCCACAGTGTTACCGCTTACCTGCCATTCCAAAAGGACCACGTGGACAGTGGCGACTTGTTTACAAAGGCGGCCAGTGTGAATTATGAGATCGGAAGGAGAGAAGGAGAGTGTGACGGAGCTACTGTCGCAATTCTAAACGGCACTGTTCGGCCCGGCATACCTAATCTATTAGAGGAAAGTCTAGTGTTTCCATCTGTCTGTGAAACATGTAACTTTGTGTGTTCTTGAGGATACGTGTATTTTTGTGTTTGTGAAATGTGTAGTTTATGAGGTGGAGTTTGGGGACCGTCCCAGCATTCGCCCAGATGATTGCGGGAAACAGCAATCAGGACGGCAGGTACGCGGGGGCGGGGGTCGTGCTGTCACATTCTCACAACACCCCTATTTTTGTTATTAATTTTACTATTGTTAATATTATTGAATATTTACTTTGATTAATCATAAGTATCCTGACTAATGGTATTAATGTCAGTAACGTGATTTGTATTATTATCGAGTATCCACATACTGTGGTTTTATTTAGTAAATGGGGTAGCATAGTGTTATTATCCTGGAATGAGCACTGTAGTATCTTTGGCTCATAACAGCTGAGCGATAGTGTCAGTCGGGCGCCTGCTCTGTAAGCTTTGCAGAGAGCGAGAAGTGTTGTGTAAGAGAATTGTAAGCATTGTCTGGGCGCGAGTGTTTATGTAAAACTTGTATTTTGATATGTAAATTATGGATGGCTATTTCAGTGTATAGGGGCGTATAAAGATTTATGCAAGTAGCTGTGAATAAATCTAGTGATATTTCGTTCGGAACCACTTTTATCATTTATTTAATTAACAGTAATAGCTCTCAATTGTTTGTTGACTATAAGTGGTTAATCATCTTCCATTAAAGTATAATGAGCGTGCAGCTTGCATGAGCTGAGAGATGGAAACTGGGCCGTTTCCGACCAAAACCACGCTGTTGTTACAATTAGTATGGAACTGATGATAAGTTGCGCGTTTCGTCGGGGGTTGTCTGTTGGTTATCGGCAAGTAGTCCCTGGTCCCATTGCATCTTCCCAATCCAATCTGTGGCGCCTCAGTGCACTGTAGGGCTAACTTCCAATATTATAACGGTCCGTGCCTTTCTCAGTCGCCTCCCACGATCTTCTCAATCCGTTTAGTCACTATCGCCAATAGAAACCAGAAAGACCCTTTTTTTCTGTTCAGCGCTACCGCGTTATTTCTCCCGCTTCTCAGTTAATAGCGCTTTTATCTTGATAAAAATGAATAGCAAAGCATTATCATAAACTTTCAACTGATGGTAAAGAAGGTAATAGCCGTCGCCTCACATTTCACCTTACCTGAGGTTACCGCAGATATAGACTACTTGCTGGTAGATGTGTATTCCTAGTGGTTGGCTACGACTGCTACAGTTCGTTGGTATTCATACTTAAGACATGATTTTTATTTGGGTTACAATGCTGTGGTAATGCATAAGAAGAGAGAGCGGATTTTGCTACTTAGCGTAATGGATCAATGAATGAATTATACGAGGCCCTCACGGAGAAGCTGATCGCAAATTTGGAACTCAGAGGCGAGAGTAGGATGGTGTTAATTGATTGAGTCTTTACATACTAGGCATGGACTGATGGGGATACGAGATTAATAAATAATAATAAAAGGAAGGAAATATCTACGAATAACTTATTGAGAAGGCGACGCTTTACCTAAGTGGTACAACAAAGAAAAATATCTTGACAATTGTAAGACCAAAAGCTGCAAAAATAGTCCAACTTTTCTTTTTTCGCTCCTGCCATATAAGGGAATTTATTATGCAAGCAAAATTCATGACTTTATACAAATTATTTTTCGAGATTTTATCTTTTAATATGACATTCTTTTAGTTGGAACCTATACTTAATTTAACCTACGCAGTACCCTGGATCTCTTGACTGGTGGCCGAAGTTGTTAAATGGTTGTAACTGTACTTGGAATTTGACCTGAGGTAAGTACGATTTGAATTGAAAAATGTACCATCCAGTTCAGGGCCAGTTGAGTAGGCGTGGTAGTAGGCAAACTCCCTGCTACAAATGCCTAGTTGAGATCTCAAATTTCTTCGCAGAGGTTTTCAGTTGAGGACATACGATCCTTCCTTTATGGAATTAGGGTCTTAAACGACGGCATCACTACAAACTGCAATCATCGAGTATTAATCATGATCACTTTCACATGTATAATAGTAACCGAACTTAGGAGACAAGAAGTAACTCCGAATTCTACACTTGTGAGAGTGTAATTGCAATACGTGCATGAGGGCAAAAGTAACTTATCATTAATAAGCAAATACATCGATCCTCAAGCATGCCTGCGCCCAGTAAAGAATCGGGAAAGTAGAATGAGCACAGATTCGTGTCCTGGACCCCGCATACGGCACCGAGCGTGGTGGGTGAACGGTTAACGTTCTGGCCTCGCATTCGGGAGGACGCGGGCTCGAATCCCCGTCCGGGCATCCAGATATGGGTTTTCCATGGTTTCCCCAAATCACTCCAGGCGAATGCCGTGATGCTTCCTTCAAAAAGGCCATGGCCGAATTCCTTCCCATTCCTTGTCCCCAGTCCCATCCCGCTTCTAATGACCTTAGCCGTCGACGAGGCGTAAAGCAACAAGTAAAAAAAAACGTATACGGCCATCCTATATGAGATTTTAGGCCATTTTTCCGAGTCACCTAATCGAATGCTGCTTACTAAATTACACCTTAGGTAAAGGTCACAGGGTTGTTACGGCTCCTGCCGCTTCCAGCAGAACTTAAAATCCGATAGGAGTAGTTCTCGATAAATCACTCCGGCCATCCTAATATGGGTTTTCCTAGGTTTCCCCAGATCGCTCCAGGCGAATGCGGGGATGGTTCCTCAAAATAGCCAATGGGCGCCTCCTACCATATCCCGTATAGTTCATCCAAACTACTCTGATGAGCCAAAATATTATGACTACCTGCTTATTAGTGTATTGGCCCATCTTTGGAGCGCAGTACAGCAGCGATTCGGCATGGAAAGTACAGTGCTGGTGCAGGCACAAGTGTTTCAAAGCACACTCTGCTGTCAGATCTGCTACATGTCGCCGCCCATCCCGCTTTGTAGAGTGGGCAAGCCTCTGACCTTCACGTTCCTGACGTTCAGCTTCCAGGAAAAATCCTCAGCTTAGTCGGGGATCGAACCGAGGTCGTCCGGGTCGCAATAAGACGCTCCACCCTCCGAGCTACGCGACCGTCCTATGAGCTACATATTTCACAAACAAAAATACACTTATCGCAGATAACACAATTTACAGGTTTTACACAAACATTACACCGATAAGATAAACGCTTCGTATCTAACAAATCTGGTTGTAACTGTGGTGGGAGCCTCCAGCCTTCCCCGCCCCACCCACCCAATTTTGATTCACATTAGGTAACTGCGAAGACTGGTAGCTGGTGTCTGCATATTCCATAGTGGCTGCAGCCAGAAAGAGAGAAGAAAAGTACATCCATGGAGTAGTTGCCAAACAAATCAATAAATATTAATATTTCTCCAACCATGCTAATTGTAAAGAATTTTAAATGTTTATGTTTATAAAAGTGTAGAGCAGGAATAGGACGAGGTGGTGGTTAACACCTGCAGCTGAGACCCGAGGCGTGCGAGCAGAGTTCTCTGATATGCGAGCGAGCGGGCCTACGCGTGATGTGCGCGTGCTCGCTGCCGATATTAAAACAGCCGCGGGGGAAAACTGCTGTAAATCGTTAAGGAAAATTGGTTTCCCCAGTAGCAAAACCGGCGGCAGGCTGCTCTTTGAGCGCCCCCTTGTCGTGTAAATAAAATTCTGTTTTGAATAAAGTGTCTGCGGTGGTAGCGCGCTGCGCGATAAGGAGTGATGTGAATCGCAGTCTGCCCCGCGCGAAGCTGCGCCCACAGTGGTACTAATCAGCGAGTGGCGCGTGTTAAGCATAGCGCGACATCTCGTCCCCAAGCTTGATCTTAAAACATGAAGACCGGAATCTGGCATGTCATACGATTACTTCAGTTACAAACCAAAGTACATGCATGTTGTTTAGTACTAAACTGTGCTGAAAAACATATCAGACTAGAATCTTGATGGAAAATTAGTTTAATCAATTACAGTATGAATTCTAAAATAATTCAAAGCTAAATATTATTGATTTAGAGGGAGATATAACGGCCTACTTACTTTCTCATAAAAATTAGCTTTATCTCAGTTTTTCTATCGATTAAAACTATTTCACTGAAATTATTTCGCTGACATTCAGAAGCCTTTGGTCGTAAAACATTTAAGATATTCGATGCTTACAATGCATTCACCCATTATAGAAACCTTCGTGTTGAAATTAAGCAATGACGCTATTTGATTTTAAACTAAGCAATGACAGTGTTTGAGTTAGTTGAAACAATGCCAGTGTTTAAGTTGAAACTAAACTGCCAGTGTTTGAATTAAAATTATATAATGATAGTGTTCGAGTTGAAAGTAAGTAATGTCAGTGTTGAAATTGAAACTAATCAATGGTAATGTCCGAGTTGAAACTGAACAATGTCATTGTTCTAGTTGAAACTCAACAATGCCAATGTTCGCGTTGAAACTAAGTAAAGACAGTTTCATATATGAAACTAAGCAATGAAAGTGTTCAGGTTGAACTAAACAATGACATTATTCGAGCTGAAACGAAACAACAACAGTTTCTTAGTTGAAAATCAACTATGGTAGGGTTCGTATCGTGGAAAATTGAAGATATTTGGCAATGTTATGAAAAATAAATGTTTCTAATTTGATGTTCTTTTACATATACCTTATATTTAATGGGTTATAAATGATCACTCCAGTTTCGTATTTAGGTAATCACTTCATGAAACTTCACATAACAAAAAGGTTCGTTTATTCATTTCGTGGTAGTAAGTTTATATATTTTTAACAACTTCTTTATAAGCAATGCAGTCAATTAAAAAACGCAATTCAATCGTATAGTTTGATTTTTAAAGATACCCTTACAGTTACATGCCACCACAATTTACATATTAAACTTTTCCTTAGGCCGCAGGAACAATTCAAAGATTAGAAATTTCATCGCGTCAGACATTTCACCAAAACCTACAAAATTGCTTTCAATTTTATGATTTAAACCCTATCATTTCTCTTTCTGTAAAGTCACAACGAATATTCTTACATTAATGTTACTCGGAAATACTTGTAATTTAAATTATAAATTTTCTCGTAGTGTATATATTGCAACGCTGTTTTACGCTAGCAGAGCTCTTAAAATCTTTACATCTTTTGCTGTGGTTATAACTTACGGTAACAGAGTAGAAGGATTAACGGAATAACGAAAAGTCAATGTGAAAACTATCGGCTTTAATAATTGTGTCGCATAGACTTTGCAGATTTCATTCCAGCCATTTGCAAATTAGAACTGGACAATTTTTGTTTATTCTTATTAGTCTATTATAATAAATTATGAGAAACATTCACATTGGAGCACCAGGGAATTTCAGACAACTTACACATTTTACTTTGATATTCTAATATAACTGGACTAACTTATATTTCAATAAAATTAGGGGATGGTGGCCTACATGATCTGCTGAGGTCAAGATTTGCATTCATTACTGAAAATAATTTTTTCACTGTTCAAGCTCGATTTTTTTAGAGTTCTCTCTTCAGACCTCTGTTAAATTCTCATTTCTTTACTTATGGCCATATTCATCTCTTCCATTGCATCCACTGCTCCCAGATTTCAAACAAAAACAATCTAAGCCTCGTCATAAACGCACGTAAAGACAAAACTTTTTTTTCACTTTCCTCTGTTTTCCAACGCCGAACCGAGCCATTTAACCACACCAGAAACTGATTTTTTTTTCCTACTGTTATTTACGCAAAAAAATCTAAATCACCTCCATTGTATCCTTCCAGTCATTGTATATGATACCACTAATATTAGACCTACACTATCCCACTCTAATCGAGCAAGGACATTTGAAAGGTTTTGTAAACTAGTTAACAGTACTCCTATTTCCTCCCAATTCGCACCTGACCAATTTACATCATCCTTTGAACGCCAAATATGACTAAAGTTTTTTTATAAGAACCCCCAACTTCTTCATTCAACTTTCCACAACAGAAAATAGCTAAGACTCTTGTCTCTTCCTTTCTGTTTCCCCAAACTATACTCCAAATAAATTATACCTATCACTGATTAATAACAGCGAAATGTAACAGTTACGAAAACCTTCTTCACGTGTGCAGTAAACTCTATACCGCTATTGGAAAACATTGTTCCACACCCATCTTAATCACGAGTCCACTCCACTAACTTTCTGCTTCCTGTTCGTTTCCTCTAAGCGAACTCTGTTTTGTTCATTATACTCTTACAGTTCACTAATCGTAGTTGATATCTGATGTTCATATTTTTGCTCCTCACCTTCCAATTGAAATTTCGCATTTTATTGTTTCTTTAACTACAATGACTTCCATAGTATGAATAATTTTTCATTCCCGGTAACTGCAATGTAATTGCTCCTTAGGTCAAATATTCTCGTCCCCTAACCAGCAGACTTTAAGCTATAAAAGTCATTGTCCTATCCAATTATAGTCGGAAAGCTTACAGATCTAGCCGGCAACAACCCACTTCCCTCCTCTCTATAGGAGTATGCTATGACTAGAATAACTCCGCCTACTAATGGTATCGACAAACATAACCCCCTGAGAGCCCCAAGCGAGTTCCATGTTGGCTCTGGGTTTACCTGAGCCGATCATGGCTACGCGGTACCTGCATCACCATTGCCCTGTTATACTGTGTCTAGTGTTGTAAAAAATCGGTTTTTTCTGACTTGAAAAAAAAAACATGAAAAAAACTGTAAAAAAACATTTTTTTTTTCTGGGACATGTTTTTTTTCATAACTACTAAATTTCATATGTTTAAGGCATTTATCGTTTAATATGACTGTATTAGAGTTTATACTAAATACTTATCTTAATTTTTAAATCTACTATATTTTTCTGGTTCAATAAAAAAAATTACAAAAATATTGGCAACATTGACTGAAGTATTCTTTTACGAACGGGGATTTCCCGAATAGGCCAGGTTGCACGAGAAGGAATCCCCGTTGTTTGGATTGATACTCACTATTTGAACTAGTGCTGCCAGCCCTACAAATTTATCTGTAGACCTACGGATCTTTTCAAAAAATTAGGAATTTTAAATTTATCAACGGTTTTTTGCCTCTTTGTATTACTTATTGTGCTTTCCTTATATTCGGATACTTGTTAAACTCACAGCATATAGTGATACTGAGTCATTAAATTGTCAGTTATTATGAATCATTTCCTTGCAACCGTTGGCATAAACCAACGACTGAAAAGAAATAAAGCTCATATTTTGGATGATAATAGATTTTAAGACCGTAATATGGAACTATCGGTGCAGTCTTTATGCACAGTGCGTACTTTGCTCACAATTTAAAATTGCAATCTCAAAATCTTTTGTGTACAATACAACCAGTAAAATAAAATGTAACTACTTCTGAAGTTATGGATCTAGAGGAGACAGAAGAAGAAACAGAAAATTCCGATTCCGACCGCACTAGTGTTGGTGTTACTGATACTAGTGAATGTGGTACTGACCAAGAGGATGGATAAAATATTATGTTACCTATATAGATACATTTATGAATCATTATGTAAGACATTATATGATTTAGTAAGATTTAAAACACACATGTAAAATGTAACTTCCGTAAATAAAACTATAATTCATCAAATATATTGTTTTCTGAAAAAAAAAATTAGGTTTTTTTTCATGTTTTTTTCGCAATTCTTAAAAAAAAATATTTTTTTCAGTTTGAAACACTAACTGTGTCTCGTTAAAAATCTTCCTAAAATCACCCTTTCTACTATATCGCACATAGCTGTCTACTATCTTCACGTATTAGAATCCTACAGACGAAAAAACTATAATGTAAAAAATTATAGACACCATAGCAAGACTTTGTCTTTAATGAATTTTAATTAGATAAATGACATAGTGATGGTGAAAGTAAATGCGAAGGAAATATAGCAAGTGACGAATTCTTGAACGCTTCTGAAAATGTCAGCTGCGTATTGATGTGATAGGTTAACAGCACAAGTGAAATGACAAAATTTTAGCGTTTGAGAAAGGAAATAAGATATTAGAACTGTAATTTCTGAAGGGATTTCTGGCAGGGGACAAATATGTTAAAAACATTTTACTTAATTTTTTGAAAATTGATATGTAAATGTAGACAGATTTGATGTGTATAGCACGTGATTTTTTTATTTCATGTAACTGATAGATGAAAAAGTATATCACACTACAGGTAA
Source organism: Vandiemenella viatica (assembly GCA_031002005.1). Taxonomy (NCBI): domain Eukaryota; kingdom Metazoa; phylum Arthropoda; class Insecta; order Orthoptera; family Morabidae; genus Vandiemenella; species Vandiemenella viatica. Next base: position 84,768,938 of record JARYHS010013630.1, read on the forward strand.
TTAGAACGGATTAAACAAAGTTTTAAGACTTGGAAAAATGTACTTGTTATGTTTACTGACTGATGAAATAACCTACCCGAAAAATTAAATAAAATTTCAGGGAAAATGAAACTGAAAGTAGTAAAAAGTTGAATGAACTGAGCAGTAAGCTGAAAAGTAGTTAAATGGTAGAAATAGATGTGAAAATTGTGTTTTGCAAGAAATTTTAGAAATGACTGATCTCATCCACGCGATGGCTTTCATTTTTTAAATGTGGTTATAGTTCCAGTATCATCTTAAGCAGTTGACCAGAAGAATGATCTTTCCACCTCCTGGGCTGGCAAAACATTAAACGCTGCATTTATTTAATTCTTAGTATACATGATGTAGGTATAACTTGTCGTTTCATTTCTTTAGTTCAGTTTAATTTAGCTGGTGATAAAGAATAAGATCGCAGACAAACGATAAAGAATCCACTCAGGCAGCGGTGTTTATTTGACAGTAATGTTGCTGTGTGTGGGAGAGCTTAGGAGCAAACTTATGTCTCCTGATAACGTGATTGTTATCCGGTGCGAATATACATTTCAATGGCTCGTGTATAATTTCTTTATACATGGAGGTGTGAAAAATCACAGCCACTTGATGCCAGTTGTAATATACACTGGCTTACTGCTTAATGGAACAAGTACAACTCACTGCCCCGTCTGTGGAACAACCACGATCAGATTGACAACATTACTCAGACTGGAATGTAAAAACAACTGTCATTCAGTGTTTTACTTTCTTATGTGTTGATAAAAGGTTAGCTGCTTGATCCATCAGGGAGCAGATCTCTCCATTCTGTTCAAGCTGACCTTCATGAAGCTGTATTTCGGCGATATGTTCGTTAGTTTGTTGTTCTTGTATATGTACTGCCCTTCTGTTTGAACAATTAATTAACTTTTTCTTCTTGCCAATTTCAAATTCTATAACATCAAAACGTGTTGAAGGAAGGGTGGCGTCACAAACATGAACTTAATGCAGAACCTCTAATATACCGTACAGTGTTATATGTTAGAGCGCAACCATAGGTAGGTACAATCGTCCCCGCATTCAAAAACTTCGGTCCCATCGTATGGGCCCTCCAGATAGTGGTTGTAAGTGGCTTTCGAGAGTCACTTAGGAGAGCATGTGGATGGCCTGTCTGCCTCGAAAAAAAAAAAAAATACAAAATTTCACAAATGTTTTCACGATTTGCAGACACATTACAGTGCTCACTATCGTCATTTAGATTAAATCGTCACCGATTCCCACAGCAAGATAAGTTTAAATAAGAATTTTGAAGACACAATATTCAACACGTTTTATGTATAAAACATAAACTTTGGAAATACGATATATCTTTATTTTTAAATCTACCAGGTTTTTTGTATTGGTCTGCTTGAAATTGCTTACTGTGACGGAAATAGTTTGGTACGCAAATGCAATTTGCGCTTTTTGTTACAGGAGAACCTACGCAAGCACATCCTCAACACGGGGAAGCATCCTGGAAAGTGTATGTACCACTGCCACCTGTGTGATTTCGGCAGCAACATGGCGGCCGACTTCCGAGCCCACCTGGTCCGATCCCATGGGGGAGAAGGCACCGCATCTCTGGCATCCGGCATCTACCAGAGCGACTGTGACCCGCGAACAGTCCACAAGCCACTTCCCAAACAGCCGAGGAATAAAGGGCACAAGGAAAGGACGACTTCTACCGTCAAAGCAGAAACCAGGGAAGTACTCATTCCAACAACATCAGTGACACAATACCCCATTCCTCGGCCAACCAAGACGGACAGGCAAGTTCCACTTGCTCTCAGCCAAGATACAAGTTCAACAGACCAAACCACATCTCGGAAATTCAGTTTATCATCATTAAATACTAATTCCACAGACAATGTTGACAAGCAATCAGTGCAAGTCACGCCAAAAGCTGGCTGCTTTCCTATTACCTCAGTTCAGGACTCTTCTCTGGCTCTGAAGCCTACACTACCACTAGTCACCCTGGGGCAGCAAAACGTCTTCCATGCCACCACCGATGGCCACGGACAATCGCTGTTACTACAGCTGCAACCACCTGTGGTGCAGGCGGCGTCCTTAACGTTCTTGGCGCCACATAACCTGACGCACATGGCACAGTCGTCCGTGTCGACTCATTCGTTGGCCGTATCGATGTCGCAGGACCAGCCCTCGCTGGTGCTACCTGCATCCCCACTCAGGTTGCCGTCAGGAGTTTTCCAGGCGCCTGTTGGCAGTGGTAATCTGTTGAGACAGCTGCCCAGGTTACCTGTACAGTCTACATCCTCGTCACAAGGTGAACCGACCCTCTGCAGCACTGCTGAAGCGGGGAGTCCTCCTGGCCAGGCAACACCTAGCAGCGACTCGGGGCAGCGTGACAATGACGCCGCCTCCAGGTAGAAACTTATTCCTGCTTTAATATATACATCTCAAGCAATAAACTCTAATTAACAACATGGTAATGAACAAATAGAAAATCTTCAATAATTAATATATCCTTCAATTTGATATCATGACTGAATTCTATACAATATGTGGCTTACTTGCAATTACTCGACATTTAACGGTTAGTATAATCATAGCGTACAATTTTTGTGTCAGGCAGCTATAAAATAAAATGCAAAATTATCTTTAAAATTAAAAAAATCGAATGCCTGTCGTAATATTTTCAAAATAAGAAATATAAGTGTGTGTGATTTCGTCATTATTTTTACAACTTTCTCCTAATTCCTCTTTCTAAAAGTTTAACAAACATTTAGTATCGTGAGCTAATAAATTTTACTACAGTGTTATGCTTTTCCGTCTCAAATTTGTTTTATCTTTTCTCTTGCTTAGTTCCACGTCTATGGAACAGTAGCGCCCAAGACATCAATAAGGTATCTCGATTATGAATAATATTTTGAGTGTGATATTTACTTCAAAAATCCATTATCCGAATAGCCATTAGGTTTTCACTCTGGCGCAATATTTTATTTCGATGTAACTCTTAAACTTAAATATGCGTAGTTATCGAAAAACAAGTTAAAGTTAACATTTGAAAGCAACAGTTTAGTTCAAAACTAAAAGTAACACTGTATACGAAAGCAGGCTGTTTTCTGCTGAAGTTGAAACTGTTGTTTAGATTAAAATCTTCCATTAGCGAGACAAAATTCATTTTTTAAAAGCTTTTTCTTGTCTTCAATTGGCTTATTTTCTTTTTGAGAAGTTTTTGTGTTCCTTTCGAATTTCCTTTTATTATTGATCCTGACGTGGCTCTGATTCTGAATCTGTCTATACAATTATAAATCTGTAAGCGAGCTGCCCCTGTCTTAGGGTTTGAGGAACTTCCGCATCAGTTCGAATGGGGTTTCATAGTTTGTTTATCTCGTCTTTAGATCATTGAAGTGACATAGAATTTCGGTGTATCACAGCATATGCTCACCTTCCAGGAAAAACAATTATGTCATTCGCTTTAACTTCTTTATTTGTTTGAATTTTGTAATTGAAATGATGAAGGAGCTGGAATGGAATTCATTGGAAGAAAGGAGAAGGGTGAAGAAAGTAATAGGAATGCACAAGGCATATTTTGGAGATGAAGCCTGGAAAGAGAGGTGCATGGAAGGATAAAGATTATTTTATTAACTGAATTTAATTGCGTTGGAGCACATGCTACGGTGGCAATTAGCCCCTTCTTATTATTTAAAAAAATTATCTTATAAATTTTGAGTGTTAAATTCCGCCTCCTCCCCCCCCCCCCCCATCTGCGTATGCAACTTACGAATTTTAATTTTAAATTCTTTCAGCGTTTTTGGTCGCTTTATAATTTATTCAAATCTCTGACACCTTTACACACAATAGAAAATTTTCCCACTTCCTTATGCATGAAATTGAGTGCCAGCTTGTATTCATCGTCTTCTCTTCCCTTACATGCACCATTCCTACCTCTTCGGCCAGTAAATATCCTTCCAAGTCCCATCATATGCCTTGTACACTCCCAGCACTCTCTTCATCCTTATCCTGTCTTCTAACGACTCCCAGTCCAGCTCCCTTATCACATCAGATACTGACTGAGTCCTCTGATTATTTCCACAAACTAATCTAACTGCTCTTCTTTGCACACCCTCCAACTCCTGTATTTGATTCCCAGAATTTGGGTCCCATACTACGTAACTATGACCACAAGCTGGCACTCAATTTCATGCTTAAGTGTGTGGAAAGATTATCTTTTGTTAGTAAGGGGGTCAGGGGTTGAAATAAATTATCAAGAGAAACGGTGAATAATTTTCAAAAAGGTTGAAAGAATTTAAATTTGAAATTAAGATTTGTTTACAGAAATCAACATACGACTCCTGTGGGGATCTAAGTATGCGCCTAGAATTAAGTGCCTGCCTGAGGGGCATACACTTCCCATAGCGATTACACCTCTCTTACGCATACTATGTAAAACGTTACGTTGTATGTATTTATTTTATAGCATCGGTGTTGTCGGAACTCTGTTTCAGCTCCGTGGCTCCGTCACCAGGCTGCCTCGTGCTGGGAACCGTTCTCAGCGAGGTAAGCATAACTGACTTCTCTTATTTACATATATAATCTTAGGCGTGCGTAAACCGCATCATCATGGGCAAACAACTGAACCAATTAAGGCAATATTCACAGGAAATATCATTGAGTTGGCGCCAAAGTTCTATATATATCTTTATTCCTTGTTTTTATACATATATAACATATACAATTCATTCCGACAGCGAGTGACAACGAACAAAGAAGCAAAGATAATGATGTTGAATATCTTTTGTTCGAATTATATTGTTAAGTTGAACTAATTCTGGAATTTTTTCTACCTGACGTGAGAAAATATGTATTTTTAATTACCGCGGGAAGTATATCCTCGGATCAGAATCTAAAAGAAATATTTACGAAAGCGGTAGTTATACGATAACAGTTATGATCCCTGCACCAGATTACGCTAGCGCGTAGGTAACGGAACTCATTGTTTTGAACATACCGGTATGGTTGTTGTGGTAGGTTTTTCTCAAAGATGTTTGAATATTTTAAACTTTTTGTGTATCATGAATGCTAGATAAAAAATTAATGCTGTTGGTATCTATTATAGAGAGGTTATAGTTTATTAAATAAGAGCATTAAAAATACTAAAACGGAAAAAGTGTGTGAGATTTCAAATTTGTTGTGGTGTTCGGTCTTACTGTGCCTTACTTTCGGTCGGTAGCGCTAACGTCACATTGTGTTAATAAAATATACAGTTACAGAAATTCGTGAAGTGGAAAAGTTGTCTTGGCAGAACAGAATACACCACTTGGACCGTTAACATCGTTCAGGTTGGGTGTGAGCCAGGAATCGAATATCATTACAATGATATGAGTTTTGTAATTTGATATTGTTACAAATTATGCTATTAAAAACATATACAAAATAATTTAATAAGCGGTTTAGTTGAAAAACTAGTGTTAGGGATAGTTAGAATTAGGATTTGTGGTAAGCAAGTAGTGCAAACACCGAAGATGGAGGAAGCGGCTATAACTAATAATTTGCAGTTTACCTTCTTTATACATAAAATCCTATGCTAGATTAAACAGTATCGTCACTGATAAAACACTTGAAATATTCAGGCCATATTCACACTAAATGCTGTTGAGGTGAACTGTTATGTTTCTAGTTGCATGTCATTCCGATACATTGCGCTATAGTCTACCTTCTATAGTCCACTGCGAGATCAATTATGTTTCGCTGACCGCGATTCTGTCGGGACGATTTTAATCATACTTACTTGCAGTAAATGTTTGATAGTAGACAAGAATTTGTTTTTGTGTTCTTAACATTCGGTAGGTAAAATAGGATATGTTTCATTTTAATCTAAAGTTGGAAAGCTGATAAATTAAAGATAAAAGTTTCCAGAAATTAGCAAACATTTTTTTGTTGACCGCGATTCACGCATCGTATTAGTTTGTTTGCTCCACTGGCGTTGTGTCAATCCGTTTAAGAGGCAGGTTCGTACTTTAACTTCCTGCGTGAACGAAGTTGCTTGGAATTTTTAAAATTTCTTTGATAGTTTATCTGTGAATTATCAGCAAAAATCTCAGATTCCGCGTGGATGAAGTCACGGGTAACGCTAGTAAACCAATAATTACGCGGTTTTCTCAACAACTTTTAAGTGTTTCTAGCGTAGATGTGTTTGGCGCTTAGACGCAGAGGGGAGCAATGTTGTGTGTCAGCGTGTTTGTGTGTTCTGAATTTTGATAACCGACTATTTTATTGAAATACAGTGTTTTATATGTATTAGCGAACTTTTATTCAGCCTGTCTAGCGACCGATGTCGCTAAGAAATTGCGACAGTCGCCGTCTGACGCTCAATACAGTCTTAGAATCCTGTTGGCGGACGAAATTTTGACTATCTGGTCCTTGGTATTTAACACTGGAGGGCACAATTTCTAATCACGAGATTTTGCACTGCTACGAAGTGCTTAAGAAGACATACGATAGTGTCGGTGGTGATTCGCTTTACACTGGCTACTTCCTGAATGTCTTGCAAAAAGTGAGCCTGAACAGGCAGGTACTAAATTTCACCCTCTTCCTACTTCGTCTACCATGAACAACACTCTGCTCTGAGCAACGCACTGGGAAAGCATTACAGTAAAATCTGTTTGGAACCTTAAGTGCAGGAGTACCATTATAGCTGGGAGGCCTAACATGGTATAAAACATGCACTTATAAATGTTTAACATTGACCCTGTGTCCAAACGAATGAACTGATTCAAAAAAGTCACTCTGAAGTTGATCTATCCCTCTAATCTCCGAATTTTACCGCAGTAGTTGGCATACTTACATAAATTCCTTACTGAATCTTTCTGTTCTGTTACCTTAATCGTACCAACGACATATTAACTAAACATAATATTTGCCAAGTTGCATCATTTGTTTCTTTTTTATGCCTGAATTTTATTTCAACATCGACACTCTTGTCTCATTTTGTATTTATACATTTTCATGTATATAATTTTATCACATAGTTGATCGTAACTACAACGTTTTCTAGTGTTGATGAATAGATTTTCACTTCCTTCTATCTTTCGATTACTATATTAAATGAAGAAGTCCCTGTTCCTTGCTTATTTGATATCTGAATTTCGGCTTGTTTACACCTTCGCTCATTTTCACTTTTTAGGATGTCAAAATACCACTCCACAAAAGCATGAACGCTTCTGTCACAAAAACTGAGGATATTGATGTTACAAGGAACGAAGTTCACCTAAAATAAATTCAATCCCGAGAAACTTGTTTGTGTCTTTAGTCTCTTCACTGTATACGGATTTCGCATCCACCATAAAATTACCAAATTCTTCTCAAGTTATACGCAGCGTCTGTTATGCTCCCTCTTTCTACCTTTGCATGGTCTTAGGTTTTAATCAGAGTCCAAGCTGTTGCTGAGTCTACTGGAGGCTGGCATTGCAACATGCGACTGTTCTCGCGTCTAGGACAGAGACTCAGATAATTATAACCTTTTTTTATTCCGATTAATAACTGTAAACAAGAACAGGGTCATCATTACAAACCTGAATCGAAACAGCTGCTAGCACATTTTGTTCAGCTAGTTAAAAGAGGAAGCATTCTTATGCACCTGTCGTCTGGTATGCTTTAGGGACTATGTTCAGACGGAAAAAATTATAAGCGGGACATCAAAGGACAATTACTATTGTACTGGGTTATGCTGCAGTCTACCCTGGTGTTTTAGAGACAATACCGTTAGGATCACATATGCAGGATCGCGGTTCGAGTCCCGCCTAGGGTATGAGTGGTTTTAATAAAATGTATTCATTAAATCATATCCTTACAGTTTTAATAAAAAGTAAAAAACATTTGAGGGAACACACCTGCAAACTGTGCTAGGCTGCAAGGTCGGAAAGATCAAATACAATTTTAAAAAATAAAATAAAAAATTACGCAATACCATTTTAGTTATTACATGACAGCAATGCAGTAGCTTCAATTAGTTTTTTATGTTGACAGAGATTTATTCTGGAAATAACATGTATTTTAAAATTATAAATTTGTTACAGATAGTAATCGCTATTCCATTCACAAAAGTAAGTTGAGATATATTATTATGATATGGTGACTTCAATTAATCGCTCACATCAAACCGAACCTATGGTAGGTATTACTAATTGTGTTTCAAAGAAACTACAAAACATTATGTTACACATCGCCTATACTCCGTAAAGCTACTCGTGGGAACACACAGCAGGTGCAAAGTTTCTAATAACTCGTAGTAGGTAAGTGTTATTATTTTAACGACATTTTATGCCTCTTCATGCACATACTTTACAATTATGACTAAATGTAGTCCATATAATGTACATAATGTTTAACTTAATAAGACAGAAGGAACTACTGATGAGAGGTTTTGTGTTGTCTGAGTAGGAGCGTCCGACTCATACAGAGGAGATGCTGTACCTGGAGCTACCTTCTGTCCTGCAGCCTGAGGACGGCGGGTTGCTGCTCCTCAGGGGGGACCACCAGACGCGGTAACTGGGAGAAATATTACTGTTTATTCCGTATTAGCATGTGAATAAAAGGTCTTGTGATTGTTATAAGTCTAGAAATCTTTGCGTATAACAAAGTTAAGGATTATCATTTATATACACTCACCTACATCTCCATATTGCATATAAAGTTGCAAATATGTTGGAGGAAAGTTATTATCATCAACTTACGTGCATTATTTTAGAGTAATTTAAAAAATATTGCATTAAAACAGTAGGAAATGCCTGCGCTATTCGAGGTACATCTGAAAGATTCGTAGAACGTTATAAGCATAAACATTTTTGTCTCTCCTTCGGAAGCTAATTATATTACTTTCAAGTATTCTATGCACCGAATTGAAGTTTTCAACAAGGATACAAAGTATTTTCCTCTGAAACTTCGATATCGTATTCAAAATATCGCACTTTTGCGGATTTTAGTTTTATTTAAAAAAGATAGGCCTAATCTTATGCAGTTAAGAAAGATGAACCCCTAGTTTAAATGGTAAGTTTCCTTAAAAACTCATTTATGAATGGAAGGTGATTTGTAACGTGTGGATGTTGTCTTCAAGCATTCTATGATTTCTCCCACTGACTCACTACTTACCATAAGATCATATTACTAGTTAACTGTACCAAAATTTGAAGATCATCTGTAAAATATCAGGCGTTATGAGCCTTTCATTCAACCGAACATGTTGTATCTTTCTGTATCGCCTCCTCTGCCTAAGCCTAAGCATTCTTTTCCGCTCTATTCTTGAATCCCCAAATACTATGTTCAGCATCTCATGAAAAAATTGCTTTCTGCATGCAGTACGAAAAAACTGTCCTCAGAGCGGTGCAGGAAACATCAGATCTATTTAAAACTTTGACGACTACGTTTAATTCGTGAAAAGGAATACAGGTGTGAAGCTATATCAGCAATTGTAGCTATGTTCACCGGAGAAGGGGTACTGGTGGCCCAACATTAGATGGTAAAACTTTTAGAAGAGTATTTTTTTAATTCTTGGGATCAGTTGTACAGTACTGATTTTGAACATGATGCCTTAATATCAACTTTTTCACAGCTTATTAAAATTATGATATTGCTGTTCATACTCTTTCTGAAACGTTCTCAGTTGAGTAAGCGGTCTGTGAACTGAGATGAAACTTGAACGAATCTTAGTCTGTTATAATACATGCAGGTTTGGAATTTTGCATTGATGTGCTAACGTTTTCATACTATGACATAAATAAAATTCAGAACGGTTACTTGTCCTGCCTTATGCACTTAATGCATTTTGTGGGCTGCATTCAGCGTAAGACCAGAAATTTTCTGTTGCATTAAGATGGGATGACAAGAGTTTGATAAGCTATCCTTTATTTAATTAAAATTGCAATGAAGCGCACGCTCCAGTGGCAATTTCCCTACACACCCATCTTGCCCCTTTCCTGCACCCACCTACATTTGCCCTCTACAACTTTTAACTTTAAATTCTTTCATTTTTTGGTAAATTATTCATCATTTCTCTTGGTAACTTTATTCTAATTCGTGACACCCTTAGCTAAAAAAAAGAGAATCTTCCTACATTCTTATACCTAAAATCGAATGCCAGCTTGTGGTTCAAATCAAATATTCCCATAAACATAAAAAAAAATTAAAAAAAATGTTTTCCTGTGCTCAATTGTAGTTGTGAGTCCTGGAATTAAGAATCTATGAAAGAAAAGCTTATAACAGTTCAAAGAGCTACGGAAAGGTCGATGCTGAGTTTTAATAGAAAACACAGGAAGAGAGTAACAGACATCCGTTACAAAGATTGAAGTCATCATGGAGGAGGCAGCCACGGTGAAATGTCATTGGGCCGGTCTTGTTGCTCGCAGGAGAAATGAAAGTTGGACAAAAACGGTGTTCCAGTCAACTCAAAGAGATCATCATAGACCAAGTGGAAGACTATCAGACAATGGAACCAAGCCATATGAAGGGTTGCTGGAGTTAGCTGGCAGAGAACCGCCCAAGGCAATTCTACATGCAGAAGATTATGGAAGTTCAGTTTCGACTCATGACTCTAAGAGGCTGCATCATTTCATGATTGAGTGTCAGCGAAGATTTTGTTAGTTTATTCTTTAAACAGCAGCGTTAAATTGGGAAATTTGATAGCAATATTTTCTCTTACTACACCTTTGGATATCTTGATATTGTACAATAAGCTGATATTAATAAAATAATTAATTTTCATCAGCTTTTTTTTATTATTATTCAGAATTCTCAGGTTTCTTGAATTCTTTCATTTAGTTAACGCAAAGTTTCTTTAACCATCAACTAAAATTATAGTGTCTTTTTTTTATTTATGTCTATCATGTTTTTAACCTGGGTTGTTACAAATAATAGCATTGCGGAGAGTTGGCTATAGACTCTGACTTTTCAAATTTGGACACCATATACACACAAAATGATTGCACAATCGAGGTCGTAGTGCCAAATTGTTTCTACTGAGGACCTTTGAGGTCTGCAAATTTTCACTTAAGCAGCTCTTCTAGGCTAGAAGCTATTTATTGTTGCTTTGGTTTGATCGTATTGCATTTAACTTACAAGGGCGTATTAGTACAGGCATTTTAGACAGATTTTAGAGGTAACCTCAAAAAAATGTAGAGCTGAAATTTGGCACAGACGTTCCTTAGTACCTAGGAAACAAGTACTGAGAACTCTCCATCTCTGGGGTGTCCGCGTCATAGTTTTTTCTTTCGTTTTTTTTTTTTTTCAAGTCAAAAGGGCTTAGAAAGGGATTGAGTGCAAAATCGGTATAAACTCGTTGTAACATTTAAAATGTCACGAACTCATCATCTGAACCGTTATAGGTGACATTATTGCATGCAGATCCTCGGCAACGTCCACACATTAGTGAACACTCCAGCCCACAAGGCACTCATTCACACCTATTTCCACAGATCTTCTTATAATTGTAGGACACCAAATTAAGGAGATGATCCGGAGCAGGTGTAAGTCAGATAGTCACTGGCACAAGAGCTCCATTTTGAATTTTCCAGCCCAAATCTTCAGGATGTAAAGAATTTCCTAGACATTCTTGAATCTGTAAGTATACTCGTACAGAATGTTGTTCGCATGCTGCAGATGTTGGTGGAAGGGACGCAAGCTGGAAGGATACAGTGACCGGTTGGATTGCGACCTTCCGGCTATATTTTATTACCCGAAGTTCGTCCAGATTTTGACACTGACATTTAAAATTGTCATAGAGGACAACGGAAAACGTCTCTTGTGTGGATATTATGTCTTCTTTATGCGCTTTGGGATGCAAAAATGTTTTCATTTTGTCACGCAATACTGTAGAACACTTCAAGAACTTGCAGCATTTTTTTTTTCCTTTGCCGAAAAGGGCGCTCGTAGTTACGCACCCAGTGAATGCATGACAAAAGGGTGCAGAGTATTTACAGACTTCTGCCACGTTGAAGACCTTACTAGCAGTTTTGATTGTGGTAGGGTGAACTACATTTATAAGACTGGTTTCACTAGCTCTTGCTACCAACATTACCAGGACATCCGTATCGTTGAAATGACCGCTGCTCCTTCCCCCCTGTCATATTAAAGTGTAAACGATGCAGTCTTTAATTTAATTTAAATGCAATGTAGCACGCGCTCCGGTGGCAATTTTCCAAAACACCCATCTTCCCCCTTTCCTGCACCCACCTACATTTACCCTCCAAAAATTTTATCTTTAAATTCTTTCAACGTTTTTGGTAAACTATTCATCATTTCCCTTGGTAACTTATTCAAATCCATGACACGCTTAATTAAAAAAGAGATTCTTCCCACATCCTTGTGCCTGAAATCGAGTGCCAGCTTGTGGTCAAGGTCATATTTGCACTGCTTTCCATACCTACAAAAATATCTTTCCAAGACTCATCACCAGTATACGCCTTGTCCACTCCCATGACCCTCTTCATCCTCCTCCTGTCTTGCAATGAATCTCATTCCAGCTCCTTTATCATATCTGTTACTGATTGCATTCCGCGCTAATTTCCAGAAACAAATCTAGCAGCCCTTTTGTCCACCGTCTCCAACTCCTGTATTTGATATTCAAAATGTGGGTCCCATACTACACTTCTATATTAGAGCAATGGTGTGACCAAAGTTTTGTAATCCAATTCCTTTACTTCCCTCGTACATCCCCTCATCATTCTCTCTAATAAGTGCAGAATTTTGAAATCTTTTCCTACCACATGTCCAATATGTCCTGCCCAGTTAAGCTTGTAATCAAATGTAATGCCAAGATATTTACATTTCAAGCCTTCAGCAAGCAATTCTTTCCCCACCTTATAGTCATAATCAACCTTTTGTTTTCTATTTGTGTATCTAATAAGCTGACTCTTCTTTGCATTTTTCTTCATCCCATGTTTACCAAGCCAACTAGATATCCTGTCCAGATCACCCTGCAACTGTTTACAATCATCTACCGTTACGATCTTTTTATATTTTATGGCTCACTCTGTGAAAAGCCTTCGACAGATCTAGTGCTACACTATCAATTTGGCCTCCCTTGTCCAATTCATCTGAAATATCTTGCATATATCCCACCAACTGAGATTCGCATGAATGCCCTTGCTTAAAGCCATGCTGCCTACTTGAAAACCACTTTTGCTTCTCACATATATTTCTGATGTGGTTGCATATCAATCTTTCCATTAATTTACCTGCCACTGATGTCAAAGTTATTGGCCTATAATTTTCGACTCCATTTCTCACCCCAGCTTTATATACCGGCACTACTATCGCACTTTTCTAGTCCTGTGGTAAGTAGCAAGTATCCAGATTCAATTTAAATAATATTTCAAGATAAGGTACAATGTCATATCCGGCTATCTTTAAGATATGTGTAGTAATATTATCTACACCAGCCCCTTTATGTTTTTTCAGCTTTCTTATTTCATTCATGATTTCCTCAGGATGAATTTCAATTTTTTTGGTATCTTCATTTCTGATTGTGTTGTTAGCTCGTTCTCCGGATTAGACCCTCCCGTTTCTGATTCATTGTCCCTAATGCTCTCACTAATCCAGTTACTTAAAATCTCTGCCTTTTTCAAATCCTCAGTAACTTCTTCTCCATCCTTATCTATAAGTGTCTCGAAACCCTCAGTTTTCTAACATAGCCATAGAAATTTCTAGCTATATCAGTCAATGGTCCTCCTGCGCTGATAATACTCTTCATAAACCCATCTTTAGCCACTTCCTTTGCTATTATTAAGTCCTTGTTTAGTTGTTTTAAATGTTCCCTGCTACCCTGCTGTCTCTTAACTCTGTTATGTTCTCTTCTTATCAAGCTCTTTAATCTCCTCCTTCCATATTATATTACACAGGTTCTCTATTTCTCTTTATTTTCTGCTTTGGAATACATTTTTCTTCTCCCTTTCTTATTATCTCCTTGGATTCTTCCCACCTTGACTCTGCTGTACTTGTGCCTTCCTTACATTTTCTGAAACATCTATTTAAATTTGAAATATGTGCTTTTTTATAATTTTACCTATTTCCCCCTAAAATTTTGGCTGCTGATTCACTCAAGCCTCCAATATCCATTAGAACTGCTTCATGATCACTTATTCCTTCGGTTACTTGACACTCCACAAGGTTATCATCATGCTTTATTAGGAATATATCCAAAATATTTTGTCCTTTAGTATTCTCACTACAACTTGTGTAAATCCTCCTTCCCTTATTAAGGTATTTGCAAATCTCTGTTCCCTTGTGTTATTAATCTTATTTCATAGCCAATTTACACCTGGTAAATTTAAATCCCCACCAATAATGACCATTCTAGTCTCACCTCTGAAATCTGAGAATGAATTTAATTTCTCCCTAAGAGCCTCATCTTCATCTGTCATTCTTCCACGGCGGTAAGCAGCAAACAATCTGATTTTTTCTTTTTTATTATTCCAGAAATCTACCCCAAGTAAGTCTTGGTTTTGATCCATGAACACCAGTGAACTGTGGTAGTTTTTGCTAACTAGTATGAAAATCCCTACGCCAATTTCTCCTCTATCTCTGCGGTACACTCTGTAACCACAGGAAAAACCTCACTGTCCAGTACTTCTTCTTTTAACCAACTCTCTACCCCAATTATTACTCATGGTTCGTTTTTCTCTATTAAGTTTGCAATTTCGATTACTTTGTTCACCATTATTACTGGCTTTACATTATCAGCATTAACCTCCTCTTTCCCAATTTTACCCGAGTCGATTATTGTTTCAACAATTTCATCTATTTCTTTAACACCTGTGATTTTGCCCATCGTGGATCTGCAATCAGTATCACTTTGATCATCTACTTCCGTCCGTTGACCAGCAGGCCCTAACCTTAAAAAGGCGCAGTCCTGACCCCATCATCACTCGAAATGGGCTCCCTTAATGCTTTAGCTAACAATTCAGATAGTACACCCTTGCCCTTACTATTTAGGTGTAGGCCATGCCTAGTGAAACCCCACCTACCAATGGTGTTTACAAGCACAACCCTCAACACAGAACTATGTCTTTCCCTAGTTGCACTTCCGTTTCCACATTTACCCGCCTCACAGCATAGTTCAATTGTGGCCGGTCATGGCGACTTAGGACCTGTATGAGCTCCACCCTTGTATGCTGTGCCTCCTTCACCACCTTCCTCACGTCACTCTCTAAACTATAACTCGCATTTCTATCAATACTATTCCGCGCACCTCCCACTATCACTACTCTATCGTCCTTAGTGAAACTCCTACAAAGTGAACCTATATCCTATATTACCTGACATAATGTTGAACTAGGTTTGAAAAACTTGTGACCTAGTAACCTGTACCTAACAGATCCTGTAGAAGAGGGCCTACACCTCTCCCATGGCTACTACCTAACAGCAGAACCCTTTTTTTCTATTCTTGCCTTGTATGCCCTTATTCCTAAAGGCCTGCTGCGTCTTACCTACTCTTACAGCTACATGAGGCTCTTCTCCTCCTTACTCTGGTAACAGGTCAAACCTATTTTTCCCCACAATTTCTGAAGTGTCTGGCTTCTTCATCCTACTAACCATATTTCTACTACGACCTGTTGCCAGCTCCCACCCATCCTTCTCAACTTCTTCAAACCCACTATCTCTACTTTCTGCCTTTATAGCATGACCTTTGACAAGCTCAGCCTCCAAAGGCTGTGCCTCCGCAGGATAAGCATCCACAGGTTTACAAGTAATTCGACAAGATGGTTTTTGTTATGACAGTTTTTTAGAAACTCAGCTTGGAGTGAAGTGACAACTGTGTTGTGAAAAGCGAAAACATTGGCAGATGTTTTCCCTCCGGCTCGTCGACGACGTTACTCCCTTTTCTTTGTCATTTCTTCATATCCATCTAATGAAGAGAACTTTGTAACCACAGAAAATTCATATACTTAACAAAGTTGACCGAAAATATCTTGTCTAGGTCACAGCACAGCGTGTGGGATATTGCCGCTGTCTATAATTATAATTGTTTCTTCACTGAACCTGTCACTCGGAGCATCACATGTAGTAAAAGTTTCCTTGAGAGAATTTTTACGGAGCGAAACGTCTTTGAATAATAATGGACGTTTAGGGTCCAGCTCGTGTTTCAGATAAGACGTGAGGTCATTTTCAGTTTTCATGACACAGCCTATTCGCATGAAGAGTTGGTTGGGGTTAACTGAAGCAATGTGATCTCTCATTTTTAATGTTATAGTCATGTTCACCAACGGTTTGACTTGGAGGCTCTCTTTAGTTTCACATCGCCAAAATTACCACCTACAATGCTCTTTATAGGATCTTGTCCTAATGTTGTGGCCTCATCACAATTGACTCTCTAATCAGTGACAACACCTATAGACAGAAAAAACGTGAACTTTAAAAACAATGTTAGATTAGGTTCTAACAGAAAACCAGAACAAACATCACCTATACCTGAGGAAATGGATTGAAAAGAATCTAATACTTGGGACCGAGCGGGGCGGTGTAACGGTTAGCGTTCTCGCCTCGCATTCGGGAGGACGTCGGTTCGAATCCCCGTCCGGGCATCCAGATTTGGGTTTTCCATGGTTTCCCCAAATCACTCCAGGCAAATGCCGGGATGCTTCCTTCAAAAGGCCATGGCCGAATTCCTTCCCATTCCTTGCCCCCATCCTTGCCCCCCATCCTTTCCCGTCTCTAAAGACCTCGATGTTAAAAAGAGACGTAAAGCATTTACAAAAAAAAACTAATACTTGGAAAGGAGAATGAACATTTAACCATTCACTGAAAATCTGAACATCACGGTCGTCTGTTCCTCTCCGACTGTATCTGAGCTCTACATGTTGTCCTCTACATAAAAACGAGCATGAAATCATGAAGGAATAGCTTTTATGGAGGATTTAGGCACCATGCAATCACAGTGTAGGTTAAACAATAATAGGTAATTGTAAAAATATATAGCATACAGCGGAAAAAGTACCTGATGAAATGGTGTACACGCCACAATGATTCGATGCATATCTCGGCAGCCATTTTCCACAAAGACATGATGAATGTACCATTTTAATTTTGAAACTGTGTTCTACAACTCTGATAATGGGTCTTGAAAATTTGATAGTTTTTAGCAAATCTGACTTTGTTACAAAATAAATCCTATTTTGTACCCGTCTCCCGATCAAATGTGAGTTTTTTTTTTACTTCAGTACAATAATTGCACCCAAAACTACGCCATCATTCAGTAATTAGCCTTCCCAATTAATTATAGTTCAATTAAATGATACAAAAGCTTATATTTTAAGAGCTACAAGACGTTTATACTGATTATGGCATTTAAGAACCACTTAAAAACTTTTGCCTGATAAAACTATGAAGAAGACACATCATAGATGGGGAATTTTAAAGAAATGATTCTTAGGTAGTAAGTAACATATGTACCAATTTTCAGGTCTACATTACATGTTTTTGAGGTTCGTGCCAATAATGCCCGGTGAGCGGCTCGCGGAGCTCTCGGCCCAGCGCTGACTTACGTGTGCTTGTTTCAGCGCGTATCTCGACAACCATATGTTACAGAGGGACGAACGGTATACCATTTTAATTTTGAAAGTGTGTGCTACAACTTTCATCATAGGTCCTGATCTGGTAACTTTAACAGTTTTTCCGCAATGTAGATATATTGGGAAAAAAAGGTTATGTTCCGTACTGCCTTCATGGTAAAAAGTGACTATACTTTTAATTTTAAATAATAATAGGGCCGATATTACACTTTCATGCAGTGGTTAGCTTATCCTTATTACGTAGGATGCAATAAAACGTTACTAAGACCCGGACATCCCAGAGGTGGGGACTTTTCAGTATTTCTTTCGTAGGTACTAAGGAACGTCTGTGCCAAATTTCAGGTCTACATTTTTTATTAGGTTCAAACCTAAAATGCCTGAGCTATTTAATAACTGTTCCACATTTATTCACAATTTGTCGGACTTGCACAGAACAGTAAGTAATATCTAACAAAAGTCATCCGTTTGCCAATTTTATCGCTTGAAATATATAAGATCAAAATGTAACCACTAATTTAATATCTGCCTCGTGAGAGCTATTTTTTCATATTCTCTGGATATATGTTCTAGAGTTTCGTAAAATCACAGACATCGTATTCCAGGGTACTCTTTTGTTTTCTAAACATCTTTGTTTTTCTAGTACGTATTTATGTTTTTACTTAAGTCTTTCGAAATTATTTCGTCTGCCGTGTCTTACTAACATCACATAACTACCATTTATAATTTATGTGATTAGCTTTTTCGTTCTGATATAAATGTTCACAACTCTTATCCCTGACAAGCTTAGTTAATTTTTGATCTTCCTCTTTTTAAGCTTTTTGTAAACAAATATTTACAATAATTGCTAAAGAGAACTTTTTTTACTTATTGTACTTATATGGACGTATGATTTATTTGTTTTGTATTAAAGTAGCTTTTATTTGTATCAATTATGATAACTTTATTCTTTTTTTTCAGGTCTAGCTAGCAGTAATAGGACTTTGTAACAGTAACCATACCGCTTGCATGATTATTACAAGGAAGATACTGACCATTCATAAATTATTGTCACCTCTCACATAATTTTTAGCATAATAAAAAAATAAGAAAGAAAGAAAGAAAAACTTAGATAATATACTATATTTTCCCTACAGTGTAACTGGAACAGTAGCATGATTATTAAGAGAGTATTTGTTTCAGTGTTGTAAAATGAAGGCTGTATATTTTTAAATATAAACTATCAATTTATTGGTCTTGTATTACAGTTTTCAATTTTAGAGGTTATTTCATATTATCTACTATAACACAATGATATGTGTTGACGATATTATCTACTATAGCAAAATGATACTTGTTCACGTTTTTTGGACATTGATTTAAATTAATATTAAAATGACGTATAATTTTCAAATTCATTTATTATTGTTGAGTGTTTCAACAGATCTGAACAGTCTCTTGGTGTAGTAAGCTAAAAATAATTCTAGCTTACCTGGAATCACACGAGTGTGAAATGAGTCAGAAAACTACAGAGAGAACAAGTTACGTCGACTCCACCACATTTTTCTGTTTCGGCTCAAGAGAAACTGCACTACTTTTAATTACAATCGCTCGAATTGAATCGATCGGTTATCTGTTTCCTCTTTGCTAATGACCTCGCTGTCCGCGCGCCCTAAAGCCTAAAAAACAACAACAAAACACCTGTTTTCTCACCCATTGTATGATTATTAATGAAGGTGGTAAAATCCGCTTACAGCGGATAGAAAACTTGCTTTTCGTCAGATTTGTTTATGAAGTTGAAACCAGATAGTCGGAGAATATTTGTACATGACTCACACATTTAGCGATCGCGACTAGCTCTCGAGGCCTGTCTGGTCTTCCCATACCTGTCGACTGTTAGCCGGGCGCGGACGCAGAGGTGTTGCCTGTCTTTCCTTCGCGTCGTCTGCTCCCACGGCTCCTCCCGCTGTAGCTCATTCTTGCAGTTTTAACGAACATCTGATTTATATTGATGGCCGCCCAGAGCTCCTTAATAAAAATTTACAGCCGGTGTAATATACTGCGTGGGTTCATTAGCAACACGGGAGCGCAGCAGGTTTACGGCTGTGCCCAGCACGGACCAATCAAAGAGCGACGCGCGACACCACGCTGACCACCACTCGCCCTGCACTACACACAGCTCTCAGGAGAAAAATCGTCTGCTTGGAAAGCACTATGCGGTGCTGCTGTTGGGCAGTGTGAAGCTACGTTATGCATCATGAAGACAAGTCAATGGTTGGGATCTGGTGGGTACGTTATAGCATTCGGGGCTGGCATTCGGGAGGGCGCGGCTTCAAATCCCCAACTGGCCATCCAGATTTCGGTTTTCCGTTGTTTCCCGAAATAACTGGATACGAAAGCCGGGATAGTTCCTTCAAAAAGTTATGGCTGAATATTAGTTTCGAGGGGGCAACCCCTTCAGCACTACCGTGACTTGCACAATTAACAAATTATTTGTTATGTGGACCGATTCATAGTCATTATTCTTCCACTACCAGAAATGGCTCGTTATTTTTGCGACACTAAGAAGAGCTATACAGGGTGTTACAAAAAGGTACGGCCAAACTTTCAGGAAACATTCCTTACACACAAACAAAGAAAATATGTTATGTGGACATGTGTCCGGAAACGCTTACTTTCCATGTTAGAGTTCATTTTAGTTTCGTTAGTACGTACTGTACTTCCTCGATTCACCGCTCGTATTGTGGACGGTTGTAATACAATACGCCATTCTCCAGGGCTGCATCAGCGCATCAGGGTTTCCATGCGACGGAGGGTGGATGCATGTATCCTCGCTAACGGAGGACATTTTGAGCATTTCCTGCAACAAAGTGTTTGAAGTCACGCTGGTATGTTCTGTTGCTGTGTGTTTCCATTCCATGTTTAATGTGATTTGAAGAGAAGTAATAAAATGAGCTCTAACATGGAAAGTAAGCGTTTCCGGACACATGTCCACATAACATATTTTCTTTGTTTGTGTGTGAGGAATGTTTCCTGAAAGTTTGGCCGTACCTTTTTGTAACACCCTGTATAGTGGGTGAGTGGTTAACGCTCTGGCCTTGTATTAGGAAGAACGCCGGTTCGAATCCCCGTCCGGGCATCCAGATTTGGGTTTTCCATGGTTTCCCCAAAATGCCCGATTTCCTTTCCGTTCCTTGTCCGCAGTCCCATCCCGCCTCTAATCACCTCGACGTCGACGAGGCGTAAAGCCGTAAGTAAAAAAAAAAAAAAAAAAAAAAAAAAAAAAAAAAAAAAAAAAAAGATAACAACTATTTTACATCCATCCAATAAAATCTCTTGGCAGATGATAATTCCTCCTTAACCAGTTTTTAATTACACCACGAACAGGACCTTAAACTATATAGTGAAGAAGGCTGTAATTATTAATTTCACTTTTTTCGAAGGTTTCACGCTTTTTCCACAACTTGGTTGGAAGTTTACTGGCATTTGTCCACAAACTACTACTCATTATTTTCGCACTTGGTTGTCATTGACGCAGGGAATATCGTAATGTCAAGCTGATATTTACAGTATACTATCTAATATCGTGATGTGTTGTGATGCATACCGGCAGGATATGAATTCGCACCCCTCAGAGCTTCAAAAAGTGAAGGCGTCTGAAGGAATATTATACTTTATAACCTAATTTGGAACCGTGTGCAACTACAATACTGTTCATATACCTTCACCAACTTCTCACACACAATCTTCTTCTTGAGGTGAGTTCATCCCACCCCTTTCTTACCTGGAGAGCGAAAAGTGATAATAAAGTACAAATAATTTCTCTTCAATCGATCATCTCTTCCGATTTACTACGAAACTTTAAAAAGTCAAAAAGGATCTAAAAACTAATAAATGAAAACAATTAGTATAGAGATAAACTATCACCACTTAAAGTTAAATGCACTTTTTAAATTTAGACTCACCGATCGGTTTCATTCAGAAGATTCCACTCAACAGAATTTCACCAGGTAATTATTTTCTTCTCGGCCAAAACACACTTCTGTTCCGATCATTAAAAAAAAATCTTAAAGCTACTTAAATGTTTCTTTAACTGTCCCTAAAATCTTCTCTCAATCACATGTTACGTTGTGAAATGATGATCAACATGCTTTTTTTCGATTTACAAAATTCTCTAAAAGGTTCTAACAATCACTTCCCTACATGTTACATAATGATGACTTATCATTCGTCTTTCATGAAAAAAAAAACCAAACTTTCACTGCATACGTTGCGTCATGACGAAATAACACACTTTCTTCAAAAATACTTAATGGCCTATCCTAACTTGGGCAGATTACACGAAGAATTTCTATGAACAGGGGACTATTCTGTGTAATTTACAGCTCCTGGGAATCTGATTGTCGACGACTAACTAAACTTGTACTTTCACGTCCCTAACCTGACTAAAGACCTCATGACATCACACTTTAATAAACTTGGTCCATTTCTTTGCCTCGACGAAAAAAAAAAAAAAAAAAAAAAATACTAAATTGGAGCGACTATAGGAAAGTCCTCATTTCCGATGACAAAACTGTTAAAGACCAACACTTACTTCAAACAACTTCTAAATGACCAATTTAGATGATTTAGCCAACATTCACAGGCACATACTATTCTCAATGTTGATATGGATGAAAACATGCTGCAGAGCGAGCTCACCCCCAAGACGATAACTGTTGGAAAGGCCCAGATCTGGCTCCACGCTTCTATATATAGGATCTATCTCAATGTCTCACTCTGATGCAATTTTACCGACGGGTCACCAGCCTGCGATTCTTGCACGGAACACGTTTGTTTGAATAACTACTATGAATCTGACACTGCGCTACGCACGCAATCCACGAAACTTACCACAAAAAAACCTGAAAACCCTTTGTTACACTTACTAAAGCCCTAGAGCCGTCACATGGGGTAAAACGATAAGGTTGTAAGTCACATCAACTGATTTGGTCATCACGTTTGCCAGCTAAAAGTGTTTGTGCTTTTTTGCAATATGTAAATTCCATATCAGCGTGTTTATTTTTCTTTCTCAAGTAAAGACGAATCCAACATTAAAACCACCCATGCCCTAGGCCGGACTCGAACCGGCGACACCTGTCGTTCCTCCACTAATGTCCCTTCCTCACAAAGCTTTCGTTCCTTACATCAACAGTTTTGGTACTCTCGGTACAGCCCTGAGCTCGTGTTGTCGCGTCCTAATTTATGCCGACGCCGCGCCGTCTTGCTGCAGTTCATCACAGCAGGCCTAACGAACAGGCCTCGTTAGCGGGCACGCGTCACTGGCTTGTCAGTCCTATCTCCTCACCAAGCTTCTTGAATCAGCGCAGTACTCTGACGTAAGTTTTATATTTTGCACCATGTTAGCTAACTGGAAATTAGGAGAGAAGATGGGCGCTAATAACCTCGTCGTCGACGTGGCCTTAAGCCATAACAACAACAATACCATAGGACAGAACAATGAAAGCTTTTCGTGCAACTGTATTAACTTCAGAACACAGTCCTTACAGAATGCACGAATGGTGTGAAAAGTTCTCGACTTCGGTGATAGATGACAATTATTCTGTGTTGTAGTATACATAAAGTCTCAAGATTTCTTTCCAGAGAATGATACTCAGCAGTTATCTTAAAATTCATGCTTAACTTTGTGGTAACAATGCTACTTACCCAGCAATGGCCGTTTAAAATTAAATAGTCTACCAGCTGTATAATTCATAATACCTAGCCTCAAAACCTATTAAAACTGACGGATTGAACCGAGTGTTCTGACTAGTAATTTCTTCTCAATTGTTTAACTGACTAGAATTGTTATAAAATAACACTCAATGCAATTCCTCGTGCCTTACGCTGTAGCAAAACGTTTCAGTTGTCTTACTGGTTGAGGTGGCATTTCAACATCAATACAATCTCCACTAATATAGCCGCTAGGAAATCAAGGCTTCAGTCACGCGTGCATTAAAATATTTCACTGTATGGCATGTTAGCGGCATCATGGATCGCGAGATAAAGTTGACACAAAATCTTCACGAGTTTTACAACTTTGTTTTTCGCGATTCTGAACCGTATTACGTTACAACGGCTGACACTGTTGGAACTACTTCAGTGGGGTTGAAATAATGTAATATGGTATCAGTGAAAGCAAAGGAAATTACACATCACTATTGATATGTTGCGTAATACTAGCGTTAATCGTAGTCTAGGTTTCAAAGATCGCAATCAATGTTAAAAGAAGAAGTACTAGACAGTGAGGTTTTTCCTGATGGTTACAGAGTGTACCGCAGAGATAGAGGAGCAATTGGTGGAGGAGTTTTCATACTAGTTAACAAAAACTACCACAGTTCACTGGCGTTCATAGATCAAGACCATGAGTTACTTGGGATAGATTTCTGTGGTAATAAAAAAGAAAAAATCAGAGTGTTGGCTGTTTACCGCAGTCGAAGAATGACAGAAGACGACGAGGCTCTTGGGGAGAAATTATATTCATACTCAGATTTCAGAGGTGAGAATAGAATGATCATCATCGTTGGGGATTTAAATTTACCAGGTGTAAACTGGGAAGGAAATAAGATAAATAACACAAGGGAACAAAGATTTGCAAATATCATAATAAGGGAAGAAGGACTTACACAAGTAGTTCAGCAAAACACTAGGGGACAAAATAATTTGGATATATTTCTAATTAAGCCCAATGAAAACCTTTTGAGGTATCAAGTAACTGAATCAATAAGTGATCATGAAGCAGTACTGATGGATATTAGACGATTCAGTAAACCAGCAGCCAAAATTGAAGGGGGAAATAGGTACAATTATAAAAAGGCACTGATTTCGAATTTGAAGAGATATTTCAGAGAACAATTCAGCAAATGGAAGGAAGGCTCAAGTACAGTAGAGTCAAGTGGGAAGAGTTCAAGGAGATAATAAGAAAGGGGGAAGAAAACTGTATTCCAAAGCAGAAAATAAAGAGAAATAGAGAACCTGTGTACTATAATATGGAAGGAGGAGATTAAAGAGCTTGATAAGAAGAGAACATAACAGAGTTAAGAGACAGCAGGGTAGCAGGGAACATTTAAAACAACTAAACAAGGACTTAATAATAGCAAAGGAAAGTGGCTAAAGATGGGTTTATGAAGAGTATTATCAGCGCAGGAGGACCATTGACTGATATAGCTAGAAATTTCTATGGCTATGTTAGAAAACTGAGGGTTTCGAGACACTTATAGATAAGGATGGAGAAGAAGTTACTGAGGATTTGAAAAAGGCAGAGATTTTAAGTAACTGGATTAGTGAGAGCATTAGGGACAATGAATCAGAAACAGGAGGGTCTAATTCGGAGAACGAGCTTAACAACACAATTAGAAATGACGATAGTAAAAAATTTGATATTCATCCTGAGGAAATCATAAAGGAAATAAGAAAGCTGAAAAAACATAAAGGGGCTGGTGAAGATAATATTACTACAGATATCTTAAATATAGCCGGATGTGACATTGTATCTTATCTTGAAATATTATTTAAATTGAGTCTGGATACTTGCTGCTTACCACAGCACTGGAAAAGTGCAATAGTAGTACCGGTACATAAAGGAGGGGGTGAGAAATAGAGTTGAGAATTACAGGCCAATCAGTTTGACATCAGTGGTAGGTAAATTAATGGAAAGATTGATATGCAACCACATCAGAAATATATGTAAGGAACGTAAGGGGTTTTCAAGCAGGCAACATGGGTTCAGGCAAGGATTTTCATGCGAATCTCAGTTGGTGGGATATATGCAAGATATTTCAGATGAAATGGACAAGGGAGGCCAAATTGATAGTGTAGCAATAGATCTGTCAGAGTAAGCCATAAAATGGTAGTAAATAAGGTAAAAACCATTGGAGTGGATGAGAAAGTGATTTGCTGGGTAGAAGAATTTTTAAAATGTAGAAAACAGAAAGTTATGGTAGGAAATGTAGTATCAAAAGAAGTAGAAGTAAAAATGGGTGTGCCAAAGGGTAGCGTATTGGGACCATTGCTATTCATTATTCTAATGAATAATTGTGTTGATTGTTTACTATCTGAAATTAGATTGTTTGCAGATGACATAATGCTGTATAAAAGAATCAAAACGATAGAGGATTGTAAACAGTTGCAGGGTGATCTGGACAGGATATCTAGTTGGGTTGGTAAACATAGGATGAAGATAAATGCAAAGAAGAGTCAGCTTATTAGATACACAAATAAAAAACAAAAGGTAAATTATGAATATAAGGTGGGGAAAGAATTGCTTGCTGAAGACTTGAAATGTAAATATCTTGGCATTACTTTTGATAACAAGCGTAACTGGGCTGGACACATTGGACAGGTGGTAGGAAAAGTTTTCAAAGTACTGCACTTGTTGGAGAGAGTGATGAGGTGATGTACGGGAGAAGTAAAGGAATTGGGTTACAAAACTTTGGTCAGACCATTGCTCGAATATGGTAGTGTAGTATGGGACCCTCACTTTACGTATCAAATAGAGGAGTTGGAGAGGGTGCAAAGAAGGGCTGCTAGATTTGTTTCTGGAAATTATCGCAGAATGCAATCAGTGACGGATATGATAAAGGAGCTGAAATGGGATTCATTGCAAGACAGGAGGAGGATGAGGAGGGTCATGGGAGTGTACAGGGCATATACTGGCGATGAGGCATGGAAAGATATTGCAATAGATATGAAAAGTAGCGCTTGGAAGGGAAAAGATGACCATGACCACAAGCTGGCACTCGATTTCAGGCACAAGGGTATGGGAAGATTCTCTTTTTTAGGTAAGGGGGTCAGGGATTGGAATGAGTTACCAAGAGAAATGATGAATAATTTACCGAAAACTTTGAAAGAATTTAAAGATAAAATTTGTAGAGGGCAAATGTAGCTGGGTGCAGGATAGGGGGAAGATGGGTGTGTAGGGATATTGCCACCGGAGCCTGTGCTCCATTGCAATTAAATTAAATTAAATTAAACTATCTTCATTCAAAGGAAGTAATAACTTCAGTAACATGGCACCCATGAAACAATTTTTTTAATAAAAACTTATAATTCCTCCTCTCTGTTGTAACGACTAATAATAATATTTCTGAACTAAAAAAAATACTTCCACTACATACGGGATTCCATATTTCTTAGATTACTATAACAGTGGTCAGAGAATATAACGAAAACGTCTACATCGAACGAATGTAAATGAACAAAAAGCAACTAATAACCAGGTCTAACTACAGTGTCCTGGCAATCACTTCTGTTCAGTTGCTTGTCTAAATAAAATTATTATTAAGTAACGAGCATAACCTCGAGTTGGTAAGTATTTTCTCTGGCCGTTGTTAGCTCGCTGTGACGTCATAGCAGTACGAACACAACGACCAAGCTTAGCCTTTTATTAGTATTTATGATAAGTATTAATGAAACGCTACAAAGAAGAGATATTACTGAAAGTACAAAAATTTTAGTCATATCACATAACCATTTTTAAATCAGAAGTGTTATTGTATAAGCGAATAAAACTTACCTATTGAATTTTACTGATTTTAACTAAACCAGTTTTTAAAAATGTATTCATTCATATCGTGCGTGTCCCCTGCCCATGCCTTCGTAGAGCTTTAGAGCTGTAAAAGAGAACAGATTTGTTAAAAGCCAGTTATATTCTTAACATGAATTGTGAAGAAATGGAAACAAATTTCAGCTTGCAAGACAATTTGAAAGTGTATTTTGTACTCATACGCTATGTTCACATGCACAAAGAGGCGTGACTATAAATGCTTCAAGCATTTACACTGGTTTTGCATCTGTTAAATGCGAACATTTAAATGTCGTTATCCTACACAGTTTTTGTAGATGTAGCGAAGTCCTTAACAAAAACGACAAAAAGAGATTTGTTTACTCAGCGAACACAGAACAAACCAGTTCGTGCTTCATTTGAAGCAAACCTCTCTGTAGAAGATGCAAATTCAATACATTACTTCGACACACTTCAAGCACGGATATCGGCGCTCTTAACCAGAATACATGTTGATTGTTGCGTCCGGGAAATCGCTGCGCGTTATTACCGGACATTCCGCCAGCGGTGGATTATCCAGGAAAATGACCACACCCCGCGGAAAACTCTGTAAAACAGGGCAGGTACGATATTTCTGTGTACTGACAAATCTCTCTCTTGCAGCTTCAATGTTGTGGCCACCAAGTGTTACTACAGTTTTTTAAAAAAATTCGTCGTACGGCTTATGGTGTTACGTTGATTACCTCTTAATAAATGTTTCTTTCCATTACTTAACCACAGAATAAACATTACTTTGCTAACTTTTCAGGATGTTGACGAAAAATCCCAAAATAAACACAAATTTTTATCCGCAAAGATTTGAGTAACTTTTTGTAGAGCTGAAAAGAGAGCAAGAAAATATATCGATAAATAAATAACGCCAAAGCAATTGAATGTTTGAGCATTTATTGAACTCCCGAACGCGTTTCACTTCATTTGCAGAAGCATCTTCAGCGGGTTCTCCCGGTAATTATGTACAAATGTTACAAATTGGTATTGTTGTTGTGTTTTTTTTTACAGTGGAATTATTATCTATATTATAATCTACATACATGTTCCGGTCTATTACATTTCTTATGCTCCACTCTCAGCAGCTGTGATATTTGCTTTCTTTGTGAGAAGTGATTCATTTTCCAGATGGTTATTAAACTGGTGATTATCACAACACTACATTATACTGTATGTTTCCTACGAATGGCCGATCCGATTCGTTTACTATCGACTTTGTGTCGCTATGCGGTGCTGTTTTGTTTTATTCAGTCTTCCATTTGTTAGGCAAGTTTTTATTCAAATGTAAATGATTATCGTTAGATTTTTATGGTTTTGTGTGTCCTTGTTTAACGTTGTTATGCCTGTGTCGATGTTTTTATTTTAGTTTCAGTGCTGTGTATAGTGTCGGGTGTGTCAGGTTTGTGGATTCGTTTATTATTTGTTTTCCTTCTGTTAGTGGTTTTTGTATGTGATAGTTCTCTTGAAATGTTGGAATTTGTGGTTTGTTGTTGTCAATGGTGAGTATTTGCATGTCTGCGTCAATATTTGTTGGGTGGTTGTTGTGTTCCTCTAAGTTTTCTGCATATGTTGAATGGTTACTATATTTTAGAGCTCTTATGTGTTCCTTGTATCTGGTTTCGAATTTTATACACGTTTTTTCTATGTACTGAGCTTGAAATTCATTGCTTGTTAGCCTGTATATTCCTGAGTTGTGATATTTATTGGTTTGTGTGTTATTTTTAATGTTTTCTGTATTGTGTTGTCTGTTCTGAATGCTATTTTTAAACCCTGTTTTTTTAAATATATTTGCAATTTTGTATGTGTCTTTGTTGATGTATGTCATTACATACCATTTCTTTCCATTTTGTTATGGGTGTGGTGTGTTGTCTGGAGTTGATCGATTGTGGTTGAATGTCTTTTGTGATGATGGGGTTCCATTATGTGAAGTTTTCTTTATTTGTCTTATAATTTTGTTGTTTAGTTGGTGTTCTCTGCTTTCCTTGTGACCGTTTTTGGTGGCTATATAGACAGTTGTGTTAAGTTCTAGTGTGTTATCTTTATTTAGTGGATTTTATTAAGTCTGTGCAGCATGTGCCTTATTGCAAAAGAAGTGAAACGCGTTCCGGAGTTCAATAAATGCTCGAACATTCAATTTATTTGGCGTTATTTATCAGTATTACCAGCTATTGAGGTATTGAGGTATTGTCCCACAACATCCAGATACAAGAAAATATAGTTTGCTGTTATGATTCTTTACGCTTACTGGTCTTGGTTTACTAGCCCACCTTTTGTATTATTATCTTAAATATAAATACGGTGCTTTTCTGTTATATGAAAAAAGAAAAATCTTTTACATTAAATACTTTCATGTCAAACTATAACTAGAAAACAGTTTATTTAAGAACGCCTTGCATATGATACATTTTTAAGTTGCAACATTGTTGATGCTAATCACAATAGTTGTGGTTTATAGTTTCCTTTGAATATGAAAATTTCGGCTTCAGTAAGGATCACTCGCCCATCAATTATCAAAGTGAATTAAATGATTTTCTTTACACTGGTATTATTTTAGGAGAATATTCTTTCTCAATTTTCTAATATATATATTTATATATATGTGGAGGAAGTCTGTGATGGCAACATCATTGCTCGTTTGCTCAAATATATTCTATGGTTGTAAAGATTTAAAAAAAAGAACCTAAGACAAAATTATTATATCAGGAAAACAGTGGCAGATCATTTATATTGTCAAATTGATTTTTGTATTTATATCTGACGGTATCGATTTCATCAGTGGAATAGAAAATGATTTTTAGCATACTGAAGAGGTATGGGTTTGCCGCAGCATGTGTAGCCCCCATTGTTAAATATAACGTTTTCATCGGTTCATCTGCATTACAACACACTTCTTATTTATATTTTACTAGATAACCGGCCAGTGTGGTTGCGGGCGTTAAGGCGCCGCACAGTGGATCCTGGAGGTATAGCGGGACCAGGTTGGAGGCTTGCACCCCGCGTACTGGACGTCCTGAACACGATTTTTAGACGGTTTGCCACAGTCGGATAAGCGAATGCTGGGAAGGTACCCAATCTCCGCCTAATAAAATGCACATTTATCAAACAAAAGTACACTTACCATACAGAACACGAAAAGTTTTACGTTTTCCAGACAGATGGGTACACATGACTTTCTTCCTATAAATTAAGTACGCCGGGGCTAACAACCCCCTACAAAATACTCTGCATTACAACTAATACATTTGTCCCACCGGTGCTTCCACTGTTCGAAACATTTTCTGTAGTCATCTTTAGAAATGACTCACAGCACCTCCATCGTTTTTTTTTTTTTTTTTTCGATGTTGCCACATCGATGTCCTTTCATGCACCTTTTGTGTGGAGATAAGAAAAAGTCGCACGGAGCCAGGTCAGACGAATAAGGTGCCTGGGGCAGTGTAACCATGCCATTTTTAACCAAAAACTGCCTAACACAGACAACTGTGTGTGCAAGTGCATTGTCGTGGTGGAAGAACCAGTATCCTGTGTGCCACAAATCTGGTCTTTTTGACGATCACGGTCTGAGAAAACAAGTTCTCGAATTTTTTAAACATTTTAGTCGATTTGGGCAGTTGATGGACGTCCAGAACGAGGTTTCTCATCAATCGACATGTCGCCATTTTTAAACCAAGCGAACCACTCGTACACCTGAGTTTGTTGCCATAGCGTCATCTTTGTAAGCTATTTTCAACATTAAAACACATAATTACGTAGTCTTTCTCGGTGTTGAGAATATAAATAATGTTCTCGGGTGACTAGCCCAGTTATAGGAATGTTATAATTACACAATAGATTCTTTACGCTTACTGGTCTTGGTTTACTAGTCCACCTTTTGTACTATTATCTTAAATATAAATACGGTGCTTTTCTGTTTTGTGAAAAAAAAAAATCTTTTACATTAAATACTTTCATGTCAAACTGTAACTTGAAAACAGTTTATTTAAGAACACCATGCATATGATACATTTTTAAGTTGCAACATTGTTGATGCTAATCACAATAGTTTTTGTTTATAGTTTCACCAGAAGATGGCGCCAACGATTGAGAGCGCCGAAATATTGTGTAATTATAACACTCCTTTAACTCCACTAGTCACCCGAGAACATTATTTATATAATATTAAAACAGTTTCAGCAGCTATAAAACAAAATTTCACAGCTGCACTTTGTTCACTTAAACTTTCCATCATCAAAAATGACACAATAACAAAACAGCGCTAGCAAAAACAATCACTGCAGATTAACGGAACAAGCCAGGTCGACAACATAGGCGGCACTGACCTAGCATAGAGTTAGGATATAAACGCCAAGCGGCAGAAATACGTACTACACAAGCTCCGCCCACAGCAATGCTATTTCAGTTATTTTTGGGTACCCCCTCGTGTGTGTGTGTAAATATATATATCTATCTTTTCCTTTTGTTTTTATTGAAGGGTGCAGTTACTCACTGTTAAGGAGCATCTAGCATTTACTTGTTTATTTCCAACACTTAAGAATCTCCTTTTGTTTGTTCAACTACAAATAAACGAAATAAGCTCATTTTATTCCTTCTATCTCCATTTAACAAGCAGAATTTTTAAAGAAAACTAGAAACGAGGAGTAATATTTGACAAAGTTCGTTAAATCCAGAAATTTCAATGCTGATAATAGAAGGCTTGTGGATACTCCTGTGGATAAACCACCACCCGACTACCCAGCTACAGTTGAAATGCCCCGTGGCTCATCACTAAACTGGGAGGTACTGTCAACACTGAACAGGTGTGACCCAGTAGACCTATCAAATTGTAGTGTTATACATGAAGATGATATACACTGCGGCTGTGGAACAATACAAAACTATGGAACACCTGCTGGTCTGCCCAAGCTGTCCCTCCACCTGTATCCCCAACGACCTGTGACTCAAGAAAGAAGCATTTGACATCATCAGTACTGAGCTAAGAAACTAGTGACAAACACGAAAAGGTAAATATCTGCTAATAACTGAACGTCTGAGGTAAGATTATTTTATATCTATGGTGAAGTTTTTTAAAGTGACAGTGTGTCGGAAGAAACCCACTTTATTCTCTCTTTAACGATTCATGAAAAAAACGAACAATACTTAAAAAAAAAAAAGGGCAGACACAAACGTTTACTCGGGGAACGTGTTGAAATGTATTTATTATGGGGTAAAATCAAAATAGAGCGATAGCAGAAGTTATTGAATTTTGCTACTTAGGAAGTAAAATTACAACTGATGGCCGAAGCAGGAATGATGTTAAAAGCAGAATAGCAGTAGCGAATAGAGCCTTCATGAAAAAGAGAAATCTTTCAGTTTCAAATATTGATCTAGAACTCGTAAGAACTTTTTAAAACTCAATGTGTGGAGCATCGCACTTTATGGCAGCGAAGTATGGATTTTAGGAATACCAGATGGAACGAAAATTGAATCATTTGAAATGTGGTGCTATAGAAGGATACTAAAAATTAAGTGGACTGGTAAAGTACGAAACGAACGAGTTTTGGAAATGATGGGCGAGGAAAGAAGTTTGTCGAAGAGTCTTACAGAAAGAAGAGACAGGATGGTAGGTCATATATCGAGACATGTAGGTTTGGTTAATTTGTTAGTGGAGGGAAAAGTCAAAGGTAAGAACTGCAGAGGAAGACAGAGATCAGAATATAAGAAGCAGATAATTGAAGACGTGGGTTGTAAGGGGTATGTTGAGATGAAAATGCTAGCGCAAAAAAAGGTTCGAATCCCCGTCTGGCCATTCAGATTTTGGGTTTCTACTGTTTTCCCAAATCACTACAGGCGAGTGCTGGGACGGCTCCTCAAAAAGGCCATGGGCGAATTCCTTCACACTCGTTGCCCCCTGACATTTGACGACCCCGATGACGCCAACATCGACGGTACAAGTGACTGCAAATGATTATTATAACGAACAATTCACAATAGTCAATTTGCTAGTCTTGATTTAAGCTGAACTAATATTTCCTCCTGGTTACCGGGATGTAATGCGTATTCGATTTACAGCGAAGTGTACGCGACACATGTGGCTCACGCACGCGCTCGTTGACGAATGCGAACGCTCCGTGCTAGTACAGGTGCTCCCCTCCCGCGATAACCATCGCCTTTGCGTCCTCTTTAGCCGCTCGCCTGAACATTATTAATTTCGGCTAATTAGGACAACCCCGTAAATCAGTGCCAGTGCTGGCAGCTCGTCTGTCTGTCTGTGCCTGGCACCACGCTGTACCGCGAGACACAGCGAGTAAACAACCAACATCAAGATGCAGCACAAAACAATCACTTTTTTTGTCACTGTAGCAATTCTGACTGGATAAGACAGTTTTTAATAATAGATTTTATTTTCTTGCTAACAAAGAACCATTTAGGAAAATATTAGTCAACGTCATTGGTTTGCAATAATTCCATTTCGGAAATTTGAATAACTAGAGAAAATTTCGCGAATGATATTCGATGAATAACGAGGTTGGTGATTTGTAGTATGTTGAAAAGAGAACCGACTCATTTGTAGCAATTGTTAATTTATCAACTGAATAGGTTCGTAGGAAAATACCACGTCTTACGAAACAATTAGAAATTATGAAACGTTTCCCTAAAAGAAGTATCCGAAAAGCTCCTTATTCAAGAAAACACACACAGTTTATCAATATTTCTGTTATATGTGGTGCCGCTATCTAGTGGTTCGTGATCACTCCATGTCGCCGCCAGAGAAGCTAAGCAGTTTGACTCTAAACTATACACGTGACCTTGATTATTCATAATTCTACGGGTTGAATTTCAGAAAATTCTTTACTTAATTAATCACGTTACCAAACTGAAGAACTTAATCGATTTCTCATTTATCGATTTTGGTTAAGTATGAAGGGAGAAAGATGACTCGTCACAAAAATATATCTTTCAGATATAATATACATATATATAGTTTGTTGCGTATCGTCACGGATCTAGAATAGTTCCAGTTTTTTAGAATGAAAGATTATGACAGGTTGATCTGATTTGACCAAATATAAACACGACCTGTGTTTCAGGGTAAATAAAATTCTTTGAGCTTGAAGAACTTAGAAGCATTAATAGAGGTAAGTTTTAACACTAACAGAGACTATAGCGAATTTTATAATTGCTTAAATACAAACTTGACTTGTATTTGACCCTTAAAGTTCACTCTGCAAAATTTGAAGTATTCCTGTTTGCTCCGAAAGCATCGCGTTGTTTTTTTTTTTATTATTATTATTGAGATTGGGCAAACACTAATAATGTAATCATTGGTCATAGTATCTGTAACGGCCAGAGATCTTAATACACATTCCATATTATTAAACAGTTGAGCAACTCCGAAGAAATGAATTGCCAGAATAGTCGATTCTGTAACATATTTGGTGTGATGTCCACTTAAAATAACCTAATTACTCACGTACAGCGGACGTGAACAAAGACCATTAACGAAAGTGGTAAGTAAAATACCTGAAAAACAAATAAACCGTAATGCATAAACTTTGGTCAAGCAACAACATTAGTAAAAGTTTTAATTATATTGAAATTTATCCTAAGCCGGAATGACAATTGGCATTTGTGGTTACAACAGAGACCATGAGTAATTTTTTTTTAAGATGCTTTCATTAGCAATATATTGAAAAGCAGATTCAGGTGTTTTCAGACATAAAGTTTATCGATATTTTTTTAACAATGAATCGCTGCAAAGAGCATAATTAATGCCTGTATTATGGCAATTAATGTGGTAGCAGTTGCTTAGCTATTAAATTGTGGGCATAACCACGAATTTCTTCTAATGGTATCTCTGGTCACTGTTTTTCCAGCGAAGGCTGACACGTGACACTGTTCTACAGCCAATAGCTATCGAGATGAGTGAGTGAGCTTAGGAAATTATAGAGTAGATAATAATGCTGCAGTATTGATCATAGCAGCAATTGCAGTTTAATTACAAAACAAGCGTAAACCAGTTTGTCAAGATGACCATCGTTTCTTCGGCAGAATTTCAACTTATATTCATGGCGAATGCCCATGTATAACATTAATCTATACTTATGAGAGTGGTGGGGATAGCTGGAGGAAGAAATTTAAAGAAGCAACATTGTAACAGCTCAAAACTCATTTAACATTCTTGAGAATCAGAAATATAAATATTATGTAAGAGCGAAGTCTTTCTAAACGTTGAGAATTAATATGATGTTCTCAGTTAACTAGTCGAGTGAATATAATGTTTACACACGATATTCCGGCTGTCAAAATCTACGTCATCATCTTCAGGTAAAAATTGGGACAGAGTTTTAACTGGCAAAATATCGTCTATAAATACCATATTCACTCTACTAACTACCCGAAGGTATTATATGAATGTAAATATTGTTGTAACTACGAACTTTTATTATTAATATGATAATTTGTTTTCAAAATAGTGCACTGACAAATATACTACGTATGTTTGGTACTTAAAAGATTCATCGTCGCAAAATTACTCGTATTGAGGAGCATTTCCCGAAATCCGATGAGACTTTAGTAAAAGCTTGGAGCATCCGTGCTTTCTTCAGCTCCTTGACAGTTGTATCTCGTCGTGAAAAAGAAATGTTCACGCCTTTTCTTTATCCTCATTCATCTCTGGAATTGTCAGAAGTTTCTGGGTCAATTGTCTGTCTCTCCGAATCCTCGTGGTATACTGCATATTGAAATCGATCGCCACTCACACTCAACTGTTTGAGTTTGCGGTAAATCTTACTGTAGATCGCCGAGTACTGTGCAACTTACGACCGCAAACAGCAGTTGCTGATCATAAATATAAAACGTTTAGATATTTTTTCGTAAGGAAACAATCAGAGACTTCTATAATTTGATCATCACTTGCCAAATAAACACATTTCTGCGATATAGCTAAAAGAATTTAAAAAAATACATAGCAGAAATGAAATCATTAACACTGAATTGTGTGAAAATTTTTATGTGAGAATTAAGTTTTCGCAATATAAAATAACAGTTACTAATTGTTACCCATTAAGTTTTACTGGGTAAAAATAACCGTTCCATACGTTCAGGTTAGAATAAACGTTCTAGACTGCACCAAGGTATTGAACCAATTAGTCCTATTGTTCTATTGTATCTATTTGTTTTACCTAATGAGCAGGTAGAGTTGTTACTGTTGAGTCTATTACAATGAAAATAAAATTTCTTATACTCTCTATGGTGAGATAATAATAACCAGAAATGAACTTAAAATGTTTGTTGTTGAAATTCATGCGAGAAACTTCAGGTAAGCATATTTTTATAACGTATGAATAATGAACTAAGGTGGGAATGTAATCATACTGGCATTATTTTATATTTAAAAAAAAATCTCGCGTCACGATGTTTGCCCGAGATAAATACTTAACCGATTTTGATGAAATTTGGCTTACTGTGTGTAATTTGGTCCAACTTAAAATAAAGGACAATTTTTATCTCGGTTATTGACCTAAAATTCTATTATTGCGAATTAAATGTTTGTCATATGACAATCGTTTGTAATTATTTGTAAGTTCCATAAGTTTGAGGGCTCTGGTCGCTCAGAGGTTAAGGCGTCTGACTGGAGATCGAAAGATCACCCGTTCGACTCCCTGTCTCGGTGGGAATTTTTATAGGCACTTAACCCGGCCTTCACCTGTGGCGCAGTTTGCTGTGTGATGTGAAGTACGGTACCATGGTTCGGATTCCACGTTAAACTGTAGGTCCCCTGTATCCGGCAGGATTGGCGGGCTAGGTTAAGGCGGCTACGACTGGGGCGCAATGCGCAGCCAATAGAAACCCTGTTACCAGGGCATTACGGCCGTACGAAATTATTATTATATTTCCATTCGTTTCTAACAGATGGCGATGTGTTAATTTATTGACACAACACTTGTTTATCTAGGTTGAGTAACCATCCATTAGATGGCGTTGTGTTTCGATATCTTTACGCTACAGTATATTCCACGCCATATGTGTTTATATTTACGACGTAACGGAGTTTCTTAAATTTTTCGTGTATTATCATTTTTATAAGTGAGCTGTGTATCTATACTAATATTATAAATGCGAAAGTAACTCTATCTGTCTCTGTCTGTTTGTTATAAACGGCTAATCCAATCATGATGAAATTTGACAAGGAGATGCTATTTGGCATTAGGATGGACATAGCATACTTTTTTTCCGTATAAATAATACATGTTGTCATATAATTTTGAAAAATTACTAAACGGCGATAGACAGACGCGTAGTATGTGTAGGTCTCTGTACTGCTTGCGCATATGGCGGTGTGGCAGCTAAGTGGTTAAAGCGGTTGTTTAATGCTGTTTGGAGCGTGGTCTCCGGTTCAAATCCCGGTGGAAGCAAATGTTTTTAAAAACTGTTTGTGATTGTATGAGTCACGCCTAGACCGTCGGTTGTTTGGATTGCATGTTAAACTGTAGATAACACAAATATGGGGGTACAATGCTAGGCAAATCGTAGGTAGTGTAGCACTGCAGTAGGTGTACACTTTTTTACGTTATATTGATCCCTCTGGGGTTGCTACCATCGCAGTCAGTGTGTGTGTGATCTGAAATAATAATACTATGAATGCGGAAGTAATTCTCTGTATTTTTGTTATGTTTTGACGACTAAATGGCTATACCGATATTGATTGAATTTGACAAGGAAATACCTTTTATCTGTAGGAAGGGCACAGGATATTTTTTCGGTATAAAAAACAGTTATAGTCACGAAATTTTGAGAACTTATGTGTGTGTTAGTTTGTAATGATACGTCTGTTGCTCAAGCTGTTCTTCTCATGCATTGTCAGTGTATCATTTGTTAGTAAATTTCGTTTACAGACATAACGTATTATTTAGTATAGATGTCGATTTTCTCTTTATTATTACTTTGTGTCTGCTTAAATGTTTCTGGCACCAGTTTATTTGACTTTTTTTTTTTTTTACATGCCGTGCGGACGTAAACTGGCTTAAGGTACAGCTCAAGCTGTTCTTCTCATGCATTATGTCAGTGTATGATTTGTTAATAAATTTCGTTTACAGACAAAACGTATTATTTAGTATAGATGTCGATTTTCTCTTTACTATTACTTTGTGTCTGCTTAAATGTTTCTGGCACCAGATTTTTTTTTTTTTTTTTGACATGCCGTGCGGACGTAAACTGGCTTACGGTACAGCACTAGCAGCTAAAGTTATTAGAAACTAAGAATCGGACACTCATGCTAAAGAAAGAAGAAAAGATCAAGCTGAAATAAAGCTGCCCCTTTTCCCACATCCCCCCACCTTCATTTGTTTTTCTGTTTTTAAATATGTTGGAAATTGATTCTCTTCATGAGATAGGTTCGATGTTAGAGTGATATAGTGATGGCTTTTCTGTCATATTATGCCGACTCAGTGTTGTTTGGGACAAATCGTACGTTACCAACAGTTTTCTATATTCAATTCTGGCAACGAAATTCTTAATCCACCCGTACGAAGTCGCGGGTATCAGCTAGTTTATAACAACGACATGCAAACTGTTGGATTCTTTTGATTGAAGATATACTTTCACCTGGGATATATCTTTTTCTACGTAGTATTTATAAAAATTCAGATTTTTTAAAACATAAAAACAACCGTCAATAGCAATTTCTATAATTGTATAAATATTTTTGTTATGTTTGATATTATTTTATCATAAAAATTATTTCAATATAATCTTCCATTCGGCATCTGGCATTCAGAAGAACCCGGAAACCGCAGATTCGATCAAACAGATTTCGTCTTTCTATGTTTCCAAAAATACTACAGAGAACTGCCATAATGTTTCCTTAAAATGCCCATGACCTATTTCCAAAAAAAAACAAAAACAAAAACAAAAAACAAAAAAAATCATAGAGATTCAGAATAGGTCTCACAACCTGCAGGTTTTATGTTTATGTATCATTAAAATACGGTACAATAAACTTACCAACGGAGAACAGAAATTTTCTTCCTAATGAAAATTGAGAACAATTAAACTTAATTTAATTAATTTGTGATGGAGCGCACGCTCCATTGGCAATATCCCTACATGCCCGCTTCCCTTCTTTCTTGTACCCGCCTATTTTCCCCTCTATAAATTTTAAATTGTTTGAGCGCTTTTGGTAAATTGTTCCAGACTTCCTTACTTACGAAAGAAAATTTTTCCTCGCCATTATGCCTAAAATCGAATGCCAGCTTGTGGGCATAGTCATCTTTTTTTCATGTGCAATATCTTTCCACGCCTCATCATTAATATACGCCTTGAACACATCCAGTAATCTCTTCAGCCTCCTTCTGTCTTCCGGTGAATACGTTTCGAGCTCTACAGAACATTTTTGTAAACTTAAGCAATATTAAATAACCGAATTGTTTAATGAAGTCCGCCAAATCCGCAAATAAAAAGCGTGCGGAGCATTTGTGTATCAGCAACGTTTAAGGATTATTTCCTCCTTAACATAGCAAAATTAATATTCATCATTTATTACACAAAAAATAGATTAAATAATATATACTGAAAAAATAAAAAATCGTATATTGCGAAAACTGTGATACAGAAGATGTAAGTTAACTAAAGTTTCTTAGAATTTAGCAAGGATTACATTGGAGCTGTAAGAAATAAATAACACATGAAATATAATTGACCAGATATTTCATAAAATGATTGTTACTACTTTCATCTTACGTGGTTTCATAGTCTGCCTACCTATATTAAAAGATAAAGGATTGTTATGAATTTTTTGTAAAAAATAGTATTAACATTAATATATAGCCCAAAATGTCAACGCGTCAAAAAAATAAATAAGAAGATTTTTAAGTTAAGGCGTAACCTCTAATCCCTTACTTTACTAATAATTACTCTATTATGGAGCTAACATGAAAAATGTAATTTCATGTCAGGTAGAAATTATCGAAAGATTTTGTTAAAGGTCTTAAAATAATAAAATTATTTTCTAGTTCATAAACTCAGTCAGCATCGGAGAGTTATTTTATAGACATAGAAAACTACTGAAGGGAGTGTGAAAACCCCAGATGTTAAAAAAAATTCACATGTTGTATTTGATGGAGATACAGAAAAACCAGATGAGTTAAATATAAATGAAGCAGCAGAGAAAGAAGATGACAGCAGAAACGTCGAAACAAAATAAATTCCATAATAGTGAAGACTACGATACCGCCAATTGTCTGACTTATAAGACGAAGCTAATATCGTATTTCCAAAAAGCAGTGAACTATGTAGATAAAAATACACTTCAAGAAATGCTTTAATCGTATTCCAATCAACAGAATGCCTATAACACCCACTGTTTTCTCCTACGTCACTAGCGGTCTGCTTCGTTTTGCACCTCTTTTATAGTCTCGCTGTCCGGCCTTTAAGTGCCATTCGACAGTTTCGCATTAAGTCTTTCACTGAATCCCAAGAATTATTGAGCTGTAATGCACTGTTTAGGTGAAGTTTTTTGTTTCTATACGGATTTCAATGGCTTCATTAATAACACTGCCCAACAATCTGCTTCTGTTGGTTTTAATTTTGTTAACCTCAAACCTTGCCTTACAAGATAGAAGTTATTCATGTGAATCTCAGTTATTTGGCTACGTTACTAGATATTTCAGATGCAAGACGCATTTTATGTATGATACTGGATCATTTCAAAGTATTTGACTGTGTGAAACATAGAATGATGATTAATACGAATAAAATTGTTTGATTAAAACATAAAGTTGCTTGCCGGGTACAGAATTTTTTAAAAGGTAGAAAGCAGAGAGTTGTGATTGAAGAACATTATTAAAACAGGTGGAAGATAGAAGAAGAATATCACGCGGTACAGCGTTGTTGGTGGAGTCATAAATCTGATCGATAGCAGAGAATTGTAAACAGCAACCAAGGATAGTATATTTAGTTGGGTATGTGAAGATGGAATGAAAAAATATGCCAAAAGGCTCAGCTTTTAGGAAGCAAACAAAGAAAAATAAAGGTTTTGTATGATTAGAAATTAGAGGATAAATTGCTTGGTAAAGGCATAAAGTGTAAATATCTTGGAATGTCATCTGATAGGTTTCAATGTCTAGCATCTACTGGAAAGGATGATGAGGGAATATACCTTAAAACGAGGGAATTGCGATACAAGGCATTGTTCAAGAAGTTGAGTGGGCATGTTGGAGACAGTGTGGGACTCAGATTATGGGTATCAGTTACAAGATTAGGACGGCAGCTACATTTTTTTTTATAAAAATCACTGTAGAACACAGTCAGTGCCTGGTATAAAATGGAAGCTGGGGTCGGGGTCATTGGAATACAACAGGCGGAGGAAACAGACTGCTGGAAGTGTTTAAGGCATACATTGGCGACGAAGTCTAAAAGAATATTTGTAGAATAATTACCACTGGTACGTTGAAAGGATGAGATGAACATGACCGTAAACTAACATTTAATTTCAGACATAAAGGAGTGCGAAATTTTTCATTCCGAGTAGCAAATCGGTGATTGGTAATTGGAATTAATTATCGAGGGTCAAACCAGCTAAAAAATCCAAAGAATTTAAGATGCACATTCATTTAACGTAAAGAAGGTGTGTAGGTAAATTATCACGCGCCATATACACCATCGGAATTTATTGTTCATAAAAAAAAGCCTGTTAGATCACTAGGAAATAAGATTGCCCACCATCAACAAAAATATTCACTGCAACATAATGAAGTGAATCATTCATGATAACCTCCGCTTTGAATGACAGTACTTTGTCAGTTTCCAGCAATCATCTGAGATTAAACATCAACGAATAAGTGACGGTTAAACAACCAGTCTGAGATTAAAACGGGAAAACTAATAAGAAAAATGGCCTTCGGTCATGAGTTTTTATAACCGCAGTTTCACTTCACTTGTTAATTAGTCAACGGGATTCACATGTCAGTTTCCCACAGTTTTGGCTCCATAAGGTACCTTTTTAAAATGCCATATTTTGACACATTTTAGCCCAATTCTCTGGTTTTAGAACAAAGGAAAACTCTATTCACCGGCAATTAATTAGCGAGATTGGTACTTTTCTCTCCATTTTCCATCATGTGAAATCCGTTTGCTTAGAGTGGGACTACATTGCACTGTTCCATATGATAACGGTTACTACACCTGCCAACGACTTTCAAGTCCATTATGTTCGAGATGGCTGTCAAAACATCCTATAAACGGTGGTTTCTTAAGTGACTAAAAGCTCTAGAACGTTTTATTAACAGTGGACATGGTTAAATACCTTGCAATAGCTGTTTTTTGTTGCAAAATTTCAATAAATAATGGTAACATCAGTTAAATATGATTAACGTTAATGATCAGAGTACTAGTCGTTCACTTACAGGATGCACATATATGCCAACCGTCTATTCGTTAGACTGCTGATGAAATAAATGTATGGACGCAGAGGTGGCGTTCTCGGAAGGGAAGCATAGCAGTCACCGATTATTTACAATGAGCCATAATGAGAACCCGTGCCACGATGAACAGCACAGCTACGGGCATTCCAAGAACGCCACGAGACTGGAGTCTGTGTGAATCATGCACGAGGTCCTAACGCGCTTCCGCGTCTTTCTTGTTAGATGGCATTTCTT
The DNA here is from genome assembly GCA_031002005.1 of Vandiemenella viatica. Taxonomy (NCBI): domain Eukaryota; kingdom Metazoa; phylum Arthropoda; class Insecta; order Orthoptera; family Morabidae; genus Vandiemenella; species Vandiemenella viatica. The sequence continues at coordinate 84,811,684 of JARYHS010013630.1, forward strand.
GTTTGAGAGATGCTTACCCGTCTGGTCGAATACAGATGTTACAATATGTATCATCTACAATTTACTTCTCATAAACCTTGAGACGATGTCATAAAATTTTTGTGTGTGAATTTCTTGTGTAATATGTCACTCTGAACAAACATGATAATTGTTTCTGCATTAGTTTGCGGACGGATGATTCGACATGAATATATTCGACTGATTTGACACCAGTGTCGTGCAAATTGCCGTCTACTCACGTTCGAACTCGCTTGATTATTCCTATGACCGATCCTCCCTGCTCGGGCGAGCTGTGACCGCTGGAGCTTCCCCAGGCTCGGGTGGTCAAACGAAGACTCGGTGAGCAAATGAAGTCTTAGTAATGCAGCAATAACGCGTAGTGTCTTCCTCGTCCGAGCCGCGCAACAAGGATGGTACATCGTAGAAAACTGGACAAGATTGTATGGCAGGGGCATTCTCGAACCTACAATATATAAACGATTACTACCAACATTTTTGTGTATGTTCTATAAATTAAATCGCCATAGACGTGAAGTGCAACGTGTATGTGTTTGATAAACATATGTAACGGAAGTATTAGAAACTATGAGATCAGAACATAGCGCAACGAAAACTATAACATAAATCAGTTATCTATAGCTACTCTATACATAAAGTCTACCCTGAATTTGAAATTAGTGTATTACGATTTATACTGAGGTTTTAAATAAACGTGATGTCTCGTAAAGATTTGAACCTATTAATGCACAACATTGAACTCACTTTAAAGCCACGAATGATACCACTCTAATAAATGATTATTGATAGCTAAAGGATCATTCATGTGTTCAGGAGAAAGGCCGTTTCACTTTTTCTTAAATGTCGGAACATCACCACAGAAATGTTGATATGTGGTCAAATCTGCCAATATTTACTTTTTGAATAACATAGTGTTTTTCTCGGTCTCTTAAGTATCCCAATTTTCCGAAAATAAACTATACATCTTATAAAATTATACAACAACATGTAGAAAATAATAAGAAGAAAACATATACTTTCCACTCCTTAATTTTTCAATTACTTTGTTCTTCTATTTTACGATTTTAAGACTGCGATGCAGTTCGTGGCTGTTCCGATTGTACGGAGCAAGTACCAGCGTCGCTTCGTCCCCGTCCAGCACGTGAATAACAAACGGAGCCTACCGTCATGCTCGAGCTTTCGTCCAGGCTCGGTCCTCTGCACTGAATTTCCGGAATTTGGCCGGCAGAGGTCGCGCTGGCAGCGACAAACCAAGCGAGCCTAGACAGCGTTTACACGACTCTATTCGACACCGTCTATCAACACCCACTTCTCAGCTGCGCAGAATAGGTCCGCAGCCGATCAATGACTATAACTCTAGCATTCAACGAAAACTTATATTGGGGGCCGCTCACAACTGCCAGAGTTTAGTCGCGCACTCGGTAGTCGCACTCTCGAAGACCTGGATGGATTACGATGACGGCGCCGCGGCCGTCCCGATGTTGGGCTTCCAGTTCGTTGCCGGTGACAGCACATCGATTATTCAGCTTGGTGGCCACAAACGATCTGCAGAAATGATGAATCTGTGATGAAACACCGACTTGAGTAAGGAGGAGACAGGTTGGGAGTCACATTGGGTATTCGACTGATTGAGCCACACGTCGGCAAACAAGTTCTTGTTTGTTTGCTGATTTAATATCAGCTTGTCGCTTATTAATATTATTATTAAATTATTTCATTCGAGCCCAGTACAAGGAACATTGAGCAACCTGGTTGAGAAGGTTTCGTTCGTTACGTGATGACCAGTGGCAGAGGCAGTAGTAACGGAAGTGCAATCAGTTAATTAATTAAGCAGTAATTATTCACCAGTGAGGGGGAGCTGTCGGCCGCTCACCCGTCAGTATAGCTACACACGCAGTGCACACAGTCCATATCGCCAGTATGTATCTTTCTTTAACGTTTGCACACCTAAATCCACGTACACTATGCAGCCATTTACTTTTGAAGAAATTTAGTGTTTTTTTAATTGCTTTAACAGTGGTGCTTTTTTTACAAATAACTTTAACAGTATAGCCAATTATAAAGGCACAGATATAATTTTTCGTGAAGAGACATCACTTAATGATGCGGGCACGAATACAATGTGTTCAATTCAGAATTTAGTATTGTTCTACTTGTTCGAATGTAAAGCAACGATTTTCTCAACTCGTATCAATGCTCTTTCCACTTCTATTGTAACGGTAATAAATACCAACAACAACAGAAACAGTAGGCTACATAAAAAGGAAGCTGCCAAAATCGAATGGATCAAATTACTAAGATCTCCTCCATAATTTCCTCCAAAAGTAGCACAAAGAGATAAAATGGTAATCTAAATATCAGTACAGAAAAGAAAATTACATTCTCTCTTCTCCAAAGATAGAAATACCGGAAACAGGTCAAATTCATCCGAACAAATTCCTCATATCTCCAGTTGAAAGCGGTTGTATTTCGGGTTTACGGTCAATATCTACCAACTAGACCCTACTTTTTATATTTATTTACTCGACCCTGTCTCCTGCATTGAGATTTATTTTAAAGACCACTGTCGCCGGTCCTGGCAGTGTAGGGGCTAGCACGCTGGCCTCGCATTGTAAGGGCCGCCGGTTCGAGTCCGGCCTCGGGCATGGGTGGTTTTAATTAAGTGTTGTATACGTCTTGTGCAAAATCATGATTATAGCCTGATACAACACTCGGTACAAAAACAAATTGCAGCTGGCTAAATGGTCGCAAAGACCGAAGGCCATATTAAAAATAAATAAAAAAAAAGACCACTGTCAGTTGTGGTAGTCAACATCTCACAGCCACAGGACGCGGTCTAATGGAGTAGATATGAGCAACGCAACGTATTCGTCTTCACCATTTTGGCAAGCAGTGGGCAAAACAAAGACAACAATGAAAGTGTCACAGTACCTTGCAATGGCCTAGGCCTGATGTTCACGTTTTGATCAGACAGCGCCAGCTTACCTGTAAACTGTGACTCAACAAGACAGGTTTCTAAATGAGAGCAACTTGAGCAATCAATATTTACACATATACGAATTCATCTGTGAACGATGGTGAAACAAGAACAGTTTTATTATATGTTTGGATGCTTTGACGTATGTATAAACATCATACACACTACATTGCACCAATGGTAAACTGAAAACAATTCAGCTCAATGCTAAGTTCCTAGCAGCCAACCCCCAAGCTCCGTTTACAAGCAACTCCAGCACACAATAGTTTCCATACCTTCTCATTACCCCCAACAGCCTTTCACCCTGCTTACCAGTATTAAGAAAGATTACCCCCTTTTTCGAATTGTTACTTGGCTCACAGTTGTCACCAGAGTTTGCTTTGCCATCATTGGCGTAGTAAGCCCCGCGTATGTTTCTCCGTGCTGAGCAGGTCAGAGCATGACTGCGTTTCCAGTATAGTGACCAACATCTGCAATAGTTCATATGAACGTTCTCCTACATATTCCATTCAGCAACCAAATTCTTAAACTCATCCCCCGCACTACAAAATGTACAATAAACATAATTTACACGGTAAATACTTCCTTATTACAGTTTTCGACTCCAGACATTAAATCAGTTAGCACGTTAAAACGCTTCTTAATCATAATAACGTGTACTAAGCATTCTTGAACGATTTGGTTGACGATTTATTCAGAAGCTGCGTAATCGCATTCTGTTAACTGTGAAGTACCCCATTTGTAGGCAGTATTTCTACATCTTGAATGTCCACTTCTTGTTGAGATGACAGCAGTTGTTCCTCGGAAGCTGCATTCCTGGTAGTGGTTGGATCGAATCTTCAGGTGCCATCTGATGAAGGCATAATGTGACAATTTTTCCTTCAACTTTTTTGACAGGGAACTTTGCCAAGCTTACTGCATCATCTCTGTCTCAGTCGGGATATTAGAAAGAACGTGGAACCCCTTAATCGGTGTTGGATTTAGTGGTCCATTTATGATCCTCATTGTTGCATTGAGTTGCGTGTCTACTTTTTGGTATGTGCACTTTTCTGCAGGACCGTAGAACGTACAAGCCCAGGCTAGATAACATGTCATTATGGCCATATAGGCAACTGAAAATCGCCGAGAAGGTTTGAAACAAAATGGTACATGATTAATTGACTTTCGGGTTTTGTTGAGGAAAGGTGGTACAGTTATAGTATTCCCTTATATTTATGTTTAGTTATTTTACAAAATTGGAATAATAGGATTTTTAGGTGGTAAACATTTAAGTACGGTCTTTGTTTAATTTTAATAACTTAAGTTTAGATGTTAAATCTATAGCTATATAAATGAGCAAGTTTGGATGTACTATCTGGCTCAATCACGCCTTAATTACTCAATTGATTTAAATGAAAATTAGTACGGATGTAGTAAATCGTATGCGAGGTGACATGCATCCTGCCAAAACGAATAGTTCCTTTACAAATTGCCACTATAAATTTGCAAACATAAAACTTTGTAAACGGCTGTTTACTCTTTGTGTTTCATGTCGCAAATAACGCTTTACAGAAATAAAAGCCAGAACCTTCTGATATATGAATGTATTTAGCTTAATAGCGCTAAAACCGATGCACTTGATAAATTATACTATCTGTAAGTTCACAAAGAGATGTCTTCAGTTGCGTACACAAAATAGTATGACACCTCAGGTATCGTACCGTAATCCGTTTGGAATATATGCCTTTTAATATATATGAAAAATAAAAGCGTGAAAAAAAAGTAAAATGCTGACCCAAAAGTCGGTTCACACTAAAATTGCAAACATGGTCGAGCGTGAAATGTTGTTATATTTCTATGTTCACGATTCCATCTCGGTTCAATTTATTTCCTGCGTGTCTTCTTTTTTGGTACCATACGCCCTCTGTAATATTACAAATTATTTTTAACACAATTTAACTCAACCGAAGATAACTAACTTATTTTTATTTTTTGATCAAAATTTTTGTAGAAATCACTACAAACAGTTGCCTATGATTTAAAAAAGTTTTTTACTTATTGTACAATAATCTATCTGTTACCTATTAAATCCTAAGCAACATTTTCTATATCAGGATTCCTAATTACAGTGGCATACATTATCACATTTAATTATATTTTTCACCTTCAATATGAGCTGCAACTGGACTAAAGCACGCTCAGTAACACAGTCATTGACCCGCAATATTCACGTAAGTTGTGTTACGAGCTGTAGGTAATGAATTCTGGACTTTCCGTTGTATGGCCTAAGTTACGAGCATATTAGTATACATTTTTAAATTACGTTGCTTTAATAATTGTCATGAAGCTGACGCCATATTTCATGTGGCCAAATGTAGTTCGGCATGTATTCAGTATTTAATTTACTTCGCTTTTACGAGAGCCATATTACCAGCGACATTACTCAGCTGGTTTTTACTTTGGTATCACGATCTGAAATTGTGGGTCATTCGTGACATCACTAACATTCAATATAGTGAATGTATTATTGCACGACTGATAGAAGCTTTGATTTTCTAGCGACAACATTAGCGGAGTTTTGTGACTTGGTTGAAGTGCAAGCCTGAACCAGAATGACAAATGAAAATTTATTAGTAATTCAATGTTTTCATGAGTGCCAGTTAAGTGACATGTGCCGCATTGTACCGAAAATTTCTGGCCTCGGCATTTGGGGAGGACGGCGGTTCGAATCCCCGTCCGGGCCATCCAGATTTGGGTTTTCCCTGGTTTCCCCAAATCACTCCAGGTGAATGCCGGGATGCTTCCTTCAAAAGGCCATGCCGAATTCCTTCCCATTCCTTGCCCCCACCCTCCCGTCTCTAAAGACCACGTTGTTAAAAGGGACGTTAAACTGTTAAAAAAAAAAAAAAAATGTACCGAAATTGTGTCAGAAGATCTATAATAATAGTTCCGCAGAAGGAAATACACTGATGATCCAAAACATCATGACCACTGGCACTGTGAGATTGATCGTCGCCTAGTGACGTTGTTGGTAGATCATGCGGTAATGATAAATATACTATCGAGCAGAGACGCTTGAAGAGTCATTCTAGCGACGATATATGTGACAAATTACGGTATTTACGAAAGTCATATAGGGAATACTCTGACATAAAGAATAACGAAGAGCAGATTGTTATGGCCTGGCGCTTGGGAAGGTGCATCTTGGAAACAGCGAGGCTGGCCGGCTGTTCACGTGCTACTGTAGTGAGCAGCTATGGAAAGTGACTGAAGTATGGTGAAACCACGAATAGGCTACAAGGTGGTGGACGTCTACGCCTCATCACAGAACGTGAAGATCGGAGGCTTGTCCGCTCTGTAAAGAAGGATAGGGGGCGATCTGTGGCAGATCTGACGGCAAAGTACAATGCTGGTGGAGGCACAAGAGCTTCGGAGCATACCATTCAGCGCACGTTGTTGAACATGGGGCTCCACAACAGATGACCCCTACGTGTTCCCATGATGACCCAACGACATCCTCAATTACGATTGCAGTGGACAGGATATCATCGAAATTGGACTATGTATCAATGTAAATGTGTCGCCTTGACGGATGAAGCACGTTTCTTGTTGCTTCAGGTCGGTGTTCGTGTCCGGATACGCCGTCTTCCAGGCAACAGCTGCTTGAAACATGCACCACATAGTAGACACAGGACGGCGGGGAGGAGGGGGGGGGGAAGGGGGCAGTATTGTGGTATGGTGGACATTCATCTGGGTTTAAATTAGACCTGTGGTAGTGATCGAAGATACCATGACAGCTGTGATCAACTAGTACCCTTCATGCTTCATGTCTTCAAAAACAGCGATGCCATCTTCCAGCTGGATAACTGTCCGTATCACAATGCCAGAATCGTGGTACATTGGTTCCGGGAGCATGTTAGGGCTCGGTACAGGGGGGGAGGGGTTAGCTGGAAGGCTGCGATGGGCTACGTGGGGGGAGGAGGGGTTCCGAGCCAGGCCACGTAGCTTTCCTTTCGTAACATTTTTTACAGTTAAAATAAGGAACAGAACACACAACACGCATGTGAATAATTATTTCCCTAATTAATTATCTCCGTATGTAATTTATGATAGTCTGACGAGAGAAAACAATAGAAAATGTCTTCTGGAATCAAAATGGAAAAAAGCTACGTGGGGGGGGGGGGGAGGGGGGGGGAGGGGGGGGAGTTCACAGGAGGCCCCTTAGTGAGACACGTTGATGTCTTGGCCACCAAATGTGCCGGGTCTCAACCCGATAGATCACATCTGGGACGCTATCGGGCGCTAACTCCATGTCCACAAACCACTACCCGTAATTTACGGGAATTGCGTGATATTTGCGTAGACACCTGGTGTCAGATACCTCCGGAAATCTACCAATGACTTGTCGAATCCTTTCCACACCAAACCTATTCAGTATCCCGTTCCAAAGGTAGACCAGAACGCTATTATGCAGCTGTTTTGTCTCATCGGTGTATAAATCGTTGTTAACCTTAAAACTTTTTTAATTTGTGCTTTCGACAAGCTCACAAGATGCAATGTAATCTTCGCGTATTTGCTGCCGGATTTTGTGGGAGAAATACGAGTTCGTCGCCGAAAGCTCGTCTTTCACCCACACCCACACAATCCGTCAGCGAACCGGCGAAGATTACATTGCAGTGACACGTTGGGAAAGCCTTCGTTGACACAAGCTCACAAGATGTCTTCAGTTGCGGACATGAAATATTATGACACCTCGGGTATCTCACCGTTCATAATGTTTGTGTTATAATATATGTGAAATAAAATTTGAAAAAAGTGCTGATTTTTAAGGAGCTGTATCAACGAAAGTTTGTGGTGGGGTTGAAATGCAGCCTGGACCAGAATGACCACTAATATTCCATGGTGAATAGTGTATAGTGTTTTTGGAGTGAAGAAGGTGGCTGACATGCCGAGTTCTGGTTTTAATGAGAGAGTAATATGCGAACCGTATATTTCGGCGCGCGTTACTGATTTGTTTCCTAGCTTTGAGATACACTATTCTTTGAAGAGCAAAAGACAAGGAAGCAGCTAACCATATTTTCAACCCCAACGCAGAAATTTTTCAGCTTTCAAGCGGATTAATGCTAGTGATTCATTATTCCTTGAAATAGCTGATGTTCATAATGATTTTATTTTTCTCTGCAACTTGGTCAAGCAAAGAGAATTTAGTGTCACTGTTTATCCTCTAGATGCTGGGTCAAAATTTAAAAAAAAAAAACAAATAAATAAATTTTCAGTCAGACTGGCGCGCAGTTCTCTGCTAATGTGTACAGCAGTGCTAGGTCTAATACAGCTGACACGAGGCGGCCGCAAAAGATCTCTGATTCACAGTTGTGTAAGAGTGAATCAGTATGGAACCGGTGCAGGTATATGGCAGTGTTCAAGACTTTCCTCGTACTGGTTGTCCTTGGCCTACAATTGCAGCTGATGATAGATATATGCGAATTTTCAGTGGGACGATGATTCTACCTACGCAGCTGAATGCTGATTTCTTGACGGCCGCCGAATCTCATATATCGTATCAAATTGGGAGATACCGGCATTTATGGCCAAGGCCCAGTGCAACACACTATATGGGTGTGCAGACTTCCGCGGTCGTTGTCGATGTTATCTTGGTTTTCCGGATGCAACCGCGTCAATTTATAGAAACCTAACGTTACAGCTATCATATTGTGGCTTTATTCAGCAATTTATCGACACGTATTGTTTCAGCCATCATTTTGTGGCTTTCTTCACAGGACTCTTAACGTTAGGTTTCTATAAATTGACACGGTTCCACGCGGACAACTAAGATAACATCAACACACTATAGTTGGGCAAGCAATTGCGAACAGTGAACCACTCAGAACTGGTGCGAGGTATTGTTCACCGATGAAATTGTCTCATGTATGAGATCAGACGACAGCCAGCAACGTGTTTGGAGATAACCAGGCAACGTTGTATGACTCAGACAGTGTTAGTCCAATGACTCAAGGTGGTGTTCAGGGGTGGTGCGGTACACTTCTACTGTGCATTTATGGCCACCTCAGTCTGAAGGAATACAGGAATAACAGCCTTTAACCCGTAGTGAAACGGTATAGCAAACATTTTTAAGAAGAATAAGTTTTCAAGAACGTTAAAACGCAAACCCACCGCACTGGTATTGCCCTACCAAACTACACTGCCTGTTTTCCAGACTAGACCATTATTGGATACTTCTGGGATCAATTAAAAACAATAGTTTCCCGAAACATGGGAAAATTATACAACCTGGGTGATTTACTGAAAATATAATGCGATAAATTGGACTGAAAGGCGATTGTAGTTGATGCATCTAAACGGATCCAACCTGCACCAAAGAAAGATCACTCTTCACTCTATATTGAAGTTGCGGAGGTTCCCTTGCAGAGTGCAGTCTCACAAAGTAGTACTTTACCATTTACAGTTTTGTTTTGATAAGCGTAACGTGTTTCGAATACGTTAAGATTTCATGTGTCTTCTCCATTTTTGTGTCACGTGTCTTGATCTGTGTAGTGTTTGAGTAATGAAAAACTTTGTTTTTGACGTTTGTGTTTATTGTACTCTCCCAGTTTCTGACTAAAATTTTGGTTCTTTATTTCTCTCTCTTATTTAAAAAACAGATTTCCATAAAAGACAGGAGCCAGTGGAAGTGGATTAGACACCAAGCTACTGTGCTGACCAGTGTTGCAATCTACGATCTATTTCACATTCGGGGGAACGCCGGTTCGGAACCCCGTTCGGGCATCCAGATTTGGATTTTTCATGGTTTCCCAAATCACTCCAGGCGAATGCCTGGCTGCTTCCTTCAAAAGGCCATGGCCGGATTCCTTCCCATTCCTTGTTCCCAGTCCTTTCCCTCCTCTAATGACCACGACGTTGACAAGCCGTAACAAAAAAGATCTATTTCAACTTCCAACGTTTGGTGTTGATTGTCAGTCATGATATATCGCTTATTGTTTCATCCCTTGCTATTTTCTACACTGTGTATTTGTAACCTGACTGTTATAAGATTAGGAATGTTAAAATGTCACCTTGATAATGTAATTGTAAGTTTGAGATAGTTGGTTCTGTTCTCACTGCAATTAACTGAATTTGAAACATCATACTCGCAGATGGAATATTGGAACGGACAGTTAGATCCGTACCTTAATAACGTAATTGTAAGTTTGAGATAGTTGGTTCTGTTCTCACTGCAATTAACTGAATTTGAAACATCATACTCGCAGATGCAGTAATGGAAAGGACTGTTAGATCCGTATGTTTATAACTTTGTTTAGAGAGAAAAGCGTAGGCGTCTGGTAAAGGATGAGGATGGGCAGGACGTCTGGCGGGGTAGGTGTCGGCCAGCTCCGCGCGTCCTCCCACGGCTGTGACGAGACGGCCGTCACCTATAACTCAGCCGCCGCGCATAATTAACGCTAACAAGCGCCAATTAAAATGGACACACCAGCTTTGTTCGCCGGAGGTGACGGATACCTCGCCCACTCTTTTCCTCCCTCGAACCTCTTTTTTTCCTCGCCGAGGGAATAGACGAATACGAAAGCGTTATCCTTCAAGGATTTATACGAGCGCCGGCTCGGTGAGAAGCGCAGCTGCGCGCCGCCGACCGCTATAGTTGTAAATTTGGGCCGTATAAATTACGTTTAATGAAGATATGCTGTCTGCGCTGCGGCGGGCGGCCGTATTGACAATGGAGCTGCAGCGGCCGCGGGGTCTGGCCGAGCGCCTCAATTTGAATGAGTGCTCGTCTGGAGGTGCCCGGACCATAAATACGTCTCCTAATTGAAGTAATGATGAAATAACATCAAGTTAACGATCGCGGCGGCGCTGCGGACGTCTGCGGCGGACCCGCCGATCCCGGATCGTGAATTTTTCCCAGCTCGCCCGCCGCCCTCTTGAAACTGAGCAGGCTCGTCATAACCCTCCTTGGCCACCCGCTCCGCCCAATTACCAGGAGTGCCGTACCCGCGCGCACTAATGGCAGGCACCACTAAAAGAAACAGGTCGGGGGCGAAAAACTTGTTTATGGGCCACCCCCGAGCCATGCAAAATACTGCGAGCTGTGTGCGGGCTAACGGAGTCAGCTCATAACGCCGTGAGGACCCCACTGCCAACCGTCCCGGGCAGTCGGGCTGCTCTCTCGTGGAGACTTCATTAATTATCTTTGTTAAGATCATCGTCTTTTTTCTTACAGCAATGATACTACGTCGACCTAATCCACGGAGTAGCGTAGTCAGTGGTTAAATTGTCCGACTGGAGATCGAAAGGTCCCCGGCTCGAATCCCTGTCTCCGCGGTGATTTACATAGGCCCTTAAACCTACGTTCACCTCTGACACAGCTTGTTACGCAGTGTAAAGTACACAACAACGCTTCCGTAGTTCCGATTATACCTTAAACTGCAGGTCTCCTATAACCTGTGGGGTTACTGCGTAAGGTCACGCGGCTACGATAGGGGCGGATTGCGCAGCCTATAAGAAATGTTGTCAACAGGTCATTACCAGCGCACGAACTTACGTTTTACCTAACTGACATGAAATTCTTAACGCATCTTTTCTACTATCGAAATTACAATAATTGTGTTTTTCTGAATTTTCCACTATGACGGGCAAAATACACAGATATGACGAAACAAACGAAATATCTCTTGCAGCAAACATTAGCCTCCGTCTTGCTTGTTACGGGAATCTCTTGAAAGTTTGTAAACAAACCAAAGTGGGGAAATGCAGTAATCCCTAACAAAACGTAAGCTACACTACCAAGCAGTGGGCCTGAATTAAATTAGATGCGATCTGAAAGAAGTTACGTCTTTTATTGCCAAATTACACAAAAATCCGTTATTGTTACGATCTCCTGTGGATTTTTCGTAACTTTGTCATTCTCACCGTACCATAAATGGCTAGCAAAATCAAAGTAATCGATTCCTAAGTTGCAGTTAATTACATCTATGAATATTTAATTTTGTTCATAAAAATTTAATCCCTAAAAGTATGTTTAATTCCATGTAATTAATTAATTAATTCTGCATCACTCAGTGCGTGGGCCTAATTAATTAATTTGGTAAGGTCTGAAACTTCTTTAGAAAGAACTTGCATAATTTATACGATAACTAGGATAAATGAATAACTGGCTTCAAATGATTTGTAACACAAATAAACACAGCATATCTCAAAATTAAAATTGTTATTTAAACAATTTACTTTACAACAAATTATTATGAACCTGAAGCATATAGAAAATATTTGAATGAGTAAGGAGCATGTAACCACTCAAGTCTTATGGTACGGGTATTTAACTGCTCTCCTGACAATTCGGGCGATGAACTGGATCCATTAGTGCCGGCTATCTGGAGTGATGAACGCCGACCCTCGCCTACAAGCAGCATGCTCGCACACATGGTGTCTTGGCGTTGTGGCAGATCATCGGTCTACCAAGTCTTTAGCACCCAGGATCACTCAACATATTCTGAACTCAGAACCGAAGGGAGGTTGACCGGCCCGTCCCTTCATTTCTGAGCTCCAATCTCGTCACAGGGAATCGTTGACTCTTCCATGATTCGCTCTCAAGCAACAAACATTTCTAAATACTAATGTAAGCCAGAGACCGATTCTTGCGTATCGTCACGGGTCTAGAATAGTTCCAGTTTTTAAGATCAAAGATTATGACAGGTTGACGTGATCTCTCCAAATTCGAACTTTACCTGTAATTCACATTAGAGTAAAGAAAATATCTTGAGCTTGAAGAACTCAGAGCTGTTAATAGACGTATTAAACACGGACAGAGACGATCACGCTATTGTATAATTGTTTCAAAGGTCGAAAGACGTCATTGTCACCCTGTCCAAAAAATGTCGTCAAATCAAACATCAAAACAATGTTCATTTGCTTTTTTGATACCAAGGGCGTAGTTCAGTCAGAGTTTGTTCCCCCACATCAGACCGTCAATCAAAACTTTTATTTGGAAGTTTTAAGAAGATTGCGCAACAGTGTTCGTCAAAAAAAGACCCGATTTGTGACAGACAAGAGACTTTGTTCTTCCACCACGACAATGCACCTGCACACACAGCTGTCTCTGTTAGGCAGTTTTGGGCTAAAATGGCATAGTTCCGCTGCACCACGCACCGTACTTGACTGACCTGGCTTCGTGCGACTTTTTCTTCCACGCATGAAAAGGGGCATGAAAAGACACCGATTTGACAATATTAAAGAGGTCAAGAAGCCTTTTCTAAAGATGACTTCATAAAATGTTTCGAACAATGGAAGCATCGGTGGGATAAATTTGTTAGTTGTAATGGAGAGTATTTTGAAGGGGATAGGGTTGTTTTGTAAAAAAAATTGAAAATATATAACTTTTAAAATATAATTCCGTTTGTTTTTGGGTTCCCCCTCGTAAGGTCAAACCCAAAGTTCAGAGGTGAGAATAGAATGGTCATTATTTGGGGATTTAAATTTATGAGGGGTCAGCTGGGAAGGAAATAAGATTAATAACACAAAGGAACAGCGATTTCCAAATATACTAACGGAAGGAGACTTTACACAAGTGGTAGAACAAAATACAAGGGGATCAAACATGTTATATATCTTCCCTATAAAGTTCGGTAACAACCTTGTTGGGTATCAAGCAACTGAAGGAATAAGTGATAATGAAGCAGTTCTGATGGATATTATAGGATTCAGCAAAGTATTTGGCCAAAATTGAAGCTCGTGCCTCGGAAGTCAGTTTCATTCAACTCGTTTTAGACAATTTTCCGAAATAATCTCTTTATAACCGTTTCTATAGTTTTTTAAAACTAAAAATTCTAAATCCTTGAACATTTCCACTCACTGCTTGTCCTACACACCTCATTATGTGTAGTATTATTCGAAGAACTTGGCCAAATCAATATATAAATAAATATCGTTATAGTTTTATGCTAATCAATTGGAATCACTGGACCTCATGTTGGCTGCGCTTTATTACAACCTTATTAATTACAACTCTAACGATATGTTTCACGATCGGAATTTAGGAAGAGTATAGCTGGAACCGAATTTCCTCTGACTGAGGAGTGGTCGGCCATATACGGCCGAATATGACAGCCAATACCGGGACAGGAAAATGCATTTCCTGTCTCGGGATTGGTCAGTAGCCTTTTACTGAAATATAGGGGAAGATTGGTGAGCTATCCTGTCAAAAAGAATCGTCAGTGCGCGGAGTCTTCCTGTTTTGTTCCAGGCATTGACATAAGGAAATGAATTACAGATGACGTTGAACTGAATATCCGCCAATGGGAAAGTACGTTGCGCGAAGCTAACATAGGCACTTAAGTTTCCTCGTAAGACAATACTGTACGATGTTACCAGATTGTGCGATTTTAGGTACTTTGTCTCTGACACCCATTGCCAGTTTTTTGCCAAAGAGTGTACAATTATAAAATGCACAGATTTCGAAATTGAAGAGAGATTTCGAAGAAAGTTTCAGCAAATGGAAGAAAGGCACAAAGAGTCGAAGTGAGAAGAGTCAAGGAGATAATAGAAAAAGGAGAAGAAACATTTATTTCGAAACAGAAAATAAAGAGAAATACAGAACCCATGTACTATAATAAGGGCGTGAGTCGATTAAATAGACAACTAGGCAGTAGCGAATACTTGAAACTGCTAAATAAGAAATTAATAACAACAAAGAAAATGAAATAAGATGGGTTTATGAAGAATATGATTGGTGCAGAAGGACCACTGAGGGATGCATCTAGAAATTTATGTAACTATGTCTAAAAACTGAGGGAAGGGAGGATGTTGAGACAATTATAGATATAAATGGATAAGAAGTTACTGAGCATTTGGAAAAGGCGGAGTCTTTGAGTAACTGGTTTAGTGAGACCATTAGGAATGGTGTTTCAGGAATGGGAAGATGAAAATCGGAGAACGAGCTTAACCATACAATTATAAATCAGCAGACTAAGAAATTTGAACTACATCTTGAGGATATCATGAAGGATCTAAGAAAGCTTAAAAATCATAAAGGGCTGGTGTAGACAATATTACTACGGATGTATTACAGTTAGCGTAATATGACATTTTATCTTATCTTGAAATGTTATTTAAATTCAGTCGTGTTACTTGCTGTTTACAAGAAGTCTAGAAAGGTGCGAAAGTACCACCAATCCATAAAGGAGGGGCGACAAATTGTGTAGAAAATATCAGCCCAATCAGTTTGATATCAGTAGTAGGTAAAGTAATGGATATTAATATGCAACAAAAACAGTTGTATCTGTGAGGAACGTAAGTGGTTTTCATGGTGAAAATATGGCTTTAGGCATGGATATTTGTGTGAATCTCAGTGTGCAAACTAAACTGAAAGCGTAGCACTAGACATTTATAAGGCGTTTGATAGAATGAATCATAAAAAGGTTGAAATGAGATAAAAATTATAGGAGTGAATTCTTAAAATGCAGAAAGCAAAACGATAAGGTAGGAAACGCAGTACCAAAGAAAGTTGAAGTTCACTCCAACGTTATTCGGTAGTGCCACAGGGCAGTGTATTGGAATTATTTCTATTCATCATTCTAATGAATGATTCTGTTGGTGGATTACTATCAGAAGTCAGGTTGTTTGCAAATAATATAATGCTATATAACAGGATCTAAACGGTATAAGACTGTCAACAGCTACTGGACTGGATATCTAGCTGAATAGGTCAACATGGCATGAAGATAAATGCAAAGAGAGTCAGCTTATTACATACACAGATAAAAACTAAAGATCGATTTTAGTTATAAAGCGGGGAAAGAATTGCTTGTTGAAGACTTTGCATAACATTTGATAACAAATTTAAATGGCCAGGACACATTGGTCACTTAGAAGGAAAAGGTTTCAAAATCCTTCGCTTGTTGGAGAGAGTGATGGATGGATGTACTAGAGAAGTAAGGGAATGGGTTACAAGACGTCGGTCACACCATTTTTTAATTATGGTAGCGCAATATGGGACACACATTTTGGGTATTAAATACAGTAGTTGGAGTGTGTGAAAAGAAGGGCTGCGAGATATGTATCTGGATATTACCGTAGAACACAAACAGTAAGTGATGTGATAAAGGAGCTGGGATAAGATTCATTGGAAGACAGGAGGAGGATGAAGAGAATCATGGGACCGTACAGGGCTTATATTAGCGATGAGGCGTGGAAAGGTGTTGGTGGAAGAAGTAAGTGTGGTGAGTGGAAGGGACAAGTTGTCCATGACCACAGATTCACACTCGATTTCTTTTGTAGGTAATGGGTTCAGAGCTTGATATAAATTACCAAGAGAAATGATTAATAATTTACAAAGAATGTTATACAATTTAAAGTTGAAATTAGGAAATGAAAAAAGAGGTGGGAAAAAGAAAGGGGAAAATGGGTATGTAGGGAAATTGCCATCGGAACAATTTCTCCATCGTAATTAAATTAAATTACTTTAATAAATCTCTCTATACATATACGTTACAAAGTTTACATTTTCCTGATAAATTCTTACAATACAAATTTCCTAGCGTATCGCACTCTTAATCATCTGATAGCAGATGTAATCGGGATAAGAACTCATGTAACAACTATTTGTCTTTCGTATACGAGTTGTCCTGTACAGCCGTACGCTGTTCTTTCTTGAAGGCATTTCGCCCGGTCGATGGGTGGGTGAGCATTGACAGAACTTTTCTCTTTATGATTTCGGTTATCAATTGTTTTGAAACAATTTATTCGTTGTCATATTGCAAATACAGTCGTGTTTCACATCGGTAGTTCACACAATTATTATAACTATGTTCTAGTTTAAAACAAGTTTCATACCAACCATTGTTTTAAAACAGTACAAACTGTAATTTTTATATCTACGTTGCTTTTCAATTTCGGCGTTAAGGATTCCGTATTCCCCTTTTAGCTAACTTTTTTTACTACTGGTACCTAAAGCACGAATGAAATACTGCATAAACAGTTTCTTTCCAATTAGGTTCCCTGTTGGAGTTTAATGACTGTTTGCGGATGAAGCTGCAATACTAATTTAAGTTTAAAATCTATCATACAACTTCCCTTAGAGTGTATATAATTATGAAATCAACTTTGCTTTACTGATAAGTTGAACTGGTACTTTTCTCTCTTCTTGGATGCATTATTCACAATTTCTAAATAGATGAGACAGTTTATACATCACTCCGGTCTTGAATTACAGAATTCCGTTGTCGTCTTAACAAATGCTGATAAGCTTCTTCCCTCAATCTTCTAGGTTAGCTTCTAATTATTAACAACTAAAATGAAAATTGAACTTTGTAACACAATTAACATTAGCACAAAATTACACGACATCTCAACAGCCATAAATTATGACCTACAACGTCCACAAGTTGTTAACCTTCACCAAAAAGACAAGTACAGACCAACCTGGCACCTCAGAAGGGTTGAACTTCAGTAATGCGAGGGTGGTCTGAAAAGTTTCCGACCTCAACGTGAAGATGGCAGCACGCGTAAATAAAAGCTAGTGAATTTCGTTGTTTATCTCTTGACAGTTATTCACCAAAGTTTCAGCCATTTTGGACGCATAATTGTTACGTAACAGTCGTTTGAGTGAGTTGATGTGAGTGTTTTTGTGAAAATGGACAAAATCTAGTATCGAGCTGTCATTAAATATTTGTTTTTGAAAGGCAATACGCCTACGCAAATCAAAGATGAGTTGGATTCTGTGTAAGGGGACTCTGCACCATCAGTTACCACAGTGAAATTTTGGGCAGCTAACTTAAACGTGGCCGTGAGAGCTTGGGAAAAGATTTACATTCGGGACGTCAAAAAACTGCAACTACCGACGAAAACATCGCCAAAGTGCACCAATTGGTGCTAGACGACCGCCGAATTAAAGTGAGAGAGATAGCAGAGGTTATGAACATTTCAAAAGAACGTGTTTGTTACATATTAAATCAATATTTAGGTATGAGAAAGCTGTCCGCGCGTTGGGTGACGCTTTTGCTCATATTAGACCAAAAACGTGTTCGAATGAACATTTACAACGCTCTGTTGGCGCAGTTTAGGCGCAATAAATCAGAGTTTTGGCGCCGATTAATTACTGTAGAAGAAACTTGGATACACCATTATACTCCCGAAACAAAAATACAGTCCAAACAGTGGACTGCAAAGGGGGAACCGGCTCCAAAAAAAGCAAAAACTGTTTTTTCGGCTGGGAAAGCGCTGGCGACTGTTTCTTGGGATAGTCATGGAGTTATTTTAATCGATTACCTTCAATTTGGGCTTCAAATAGGAAAAACCATTACAGAAGCATATTACGCATCATTACTTGACAAGCTGAAGGCAGAAGTTGCGGAAAAATGGCCACATTTGCAGAAAAAGAAAATCCTGTTTCACCAAGACCTCAGCGGTTGCCATGGCGAAAATTCACGAATTACGGTTTGAAGTGCTTGACAATCCGCCTTACTCACCAGATCTAGCCCCAAGCGACTTCTTTTTGTTCCCTCATCTAAAAATTGCGCTCGGAGGACAGAGATTTTCGTCAAATGAAGAGGCAATCACCTTCGTGAACAATTATTTTTCGGAGAAAAACGCCGAGTACTATTTGGACGAGTTACATAGATGGGAGCGTTGCTGGGAGAAGTGTGTAGAGTTACAAGTAGACTATGTTGAAAAAAAAATCAGCAAAAATGTATTGTATCTTTGTTAGGTCGGAAACTTTTCATACCACACTCGTACATGTGGACTTAGGTTGGCAATTAAAGGAACTTACTATGTAAAAGGAACCTGCAATCTATTACGATTCAACAATATTACTAGTAACAAGCATTTTGATTGTTATTAATGAGAAAGATTTATATTCTTGTAGCAACAAAGACGTTAAGACTAATGTAATAAAGCAATTTTTATTAAAAACAGAAGGAAAGTAAAAACGTTTATCTTAAACAATACAGATAAATGTAAAGATGAATTAAGTGAACATGAGTTTAGTGATAGTGGTAAAGAGAGAAAAAAAATCAATGATATTTTGTAATATTGATTAAAAAGGCTTCTTTTGTGAGTTATAAAGTGAAGAATTTAAGGATGGCGAACTCTTCACATATTTAATCTGATTGTGATGGAACGCACGCACTTTCCCTACATACACGTTTTTCTCCTTTCCTATAACCGTCTACTTTTCCCTCAACACATTTCAACTATAAATGCTTTCTGCGTTTTCTGTTAATTACATATCATTTCCTTTGTTAATTTATTTCAATCGCTGCCCCTTATCCATGCAAGATAACCTACCCACACTCCTTTGCTTCAAATTGAGTAGCAGCTTGTGGTAATGGCCGTCTTTTCCCTTCTATGCACCTCTCCTAATTATTTCATCAATATCTTTCCATGCCTCATTAACGATATTCGTCTCGTACACTCCAATGTCTCTCTTCACCCTGCTCCTGTCTTCCAATGATACCAAGTCCAGCTACTTTATCATATCAGTTACGGATTGTGTAATTTCCAGAGAAAAATCTAGCATTTCTTCCTTGCACCCCCTTCAACTCCTGTATTTTATACCCAAAATGTAGGTCCCATAATACACCACCATTTTCAAGCAATGGTCTGCAATGGTTTTGTAACTCAATTCCCTTACTTCTCTGTTATATCCCTCATTACTTTCTCCAACAAGTAGGCTCCGAATCCTTTTACAGCTGCTAGTTTGTTATCAAATGCTACGCCAAATTATTTATATTTCAAGTCTTCAACAAGCACTTCTTTCCCCACCTTATAATCATAATCAATCTTTGGTTTTTTATCTGTGCATCTGATTAGTTGACCTTTCTTGGCATTTATCCCATGTTGATCTACCCAGCTAGGTATCCTTTCCAGATAACCCTGCAGCTGTTCACAATATTCTACTGTTTTGATCCTATTACATAGCATTATATCATCTGCAAACAACCTAACTGGTAATAGTAAACCATCAACGCAATCATTCATTAGAATAACGAATTGCAATGGTCACAATACGCTACCCTGTGGCACACCCGTTTTCACTTCCCCTTCATGCATTGCCTTCCCTAAATTTTGTACTTTCTATCTTTTAAGAACTCTTCTGTTCAGCAAATCTCTTTTCATCCTCTACAATAGTTTTTACCATATTTAGCACCATTTTATAACTCACTCTGTCAAAGTCCATTGAAAGATCTAGTGCTACACGATTAATTTGGCCTCTCTGGTCCAGCTCATCCGAAATATCTTGTATGTAGCCTAATAACTGAGATTAGCTTGAATATTAATGCTTAAAACCATTTTAAAACCCCTTACGTTCCTTCTAGACTTTTTTAATGTGGTTGCATGTCGATCTCTCCATTACCAGCACTGTTGACCTGTAATTTTTAACCCCTCCTTTATGGACTGGTAGTATTATCGATCTTTTCAAGTCCTCTGGTAAGCAGCAAGTATCCAGACTAAACTTAAAAAAGTATCAAAAGAAGGTACAATATCACATCCAGCTATCTTTAAGACATCTTTAGTATTATTATGTCCTCCAGCTCCTTTGACCATCTTAGCTTTCTTAGATCCTTCATGATATACAAAAGAATGAATTTTAATTTTTTTAATCTGCTCAGTTCTAATTGTGTTAATAAGTTCGTTATCCCATTTACACCCTCCCATTCCTGAATCATCATCCCCAATGGTTTCATTAAAACAGTTACTCAAAATATCAGGCTTTTTCAAATCCTTAGTAACTTCTTCTCCATCCTTAGCTATAATTGTCTCAACACCCTCCATTCCCCTCAGTTTTTTAACATAACTACAGAAATTTGTAGATACATCCGTCTGTTGTCCCCTGCACCAATATCATTCTTGATAAACCCAACTTTAGTCACCTTCTTTGCTATTATTAATTACTTGTTTTAAGTTCTCCCTACTGCCTTGTCGTTTCTTAACTCTGTAGTGGTCCCTTCTCAACAACCTCTTTATCACCTAACTTCCCTCTTTTAGTATATAGGTTGTGTACTTTTGTTTATTTTCTGTTTTATAAACAATGTTTACTAGGTTCATATTTTTCATCGTAAATATTGAGCCAACAGCCAGAACATGGGATAAAAACATCGTGACATGAAATGAAATTAACGACAGTGACATAGAAAGTGGGGAAGTAAGTCAAAACATGAAATGGGAAGACAAGCTATTGAAAATATACTTGCGCATAATTGTTCGCGACGGGGAGGGCTCAGGTTAGTTCGCAGCTCCCTCGCGAACTAGGTAGCTGTTTTAATTCGTTAGTTCTCGTCTCTAATTCAGAGGAACAGATCGTTCGATCACCTTGCTTCAGCTGCTGCACGCGCTATTTTGTTAGTTATGACAGTTTTATTAGGACATTACTTAATCATTTTTTGTCGTTTCTAAAAGGAATTTAATATCACCTTCTTAACAAAAGTTGTTACTTAATATTATTCCTTTCAAATGACATTAGGATGATCAGTGACCCCCGATAAACCAAAGTGTTCATTGTCCTTTGCAAAAATGGATAAAATGAGGCATACAACTGTTCTGTTTTTACTTTACATACATTAGTAGAATATTAATTTTTAAATGTCTGCATTTATTTATTATTATTTTGAAACACAGAAACTAATAAACAAAGTCCACCCATTGTAAAATCTGTGAAGGAACATTATGATTTATCTTTTGAATGATGTGATGTGCGTTTACCTAAACGCCTCTTACCAAATGTTATGTAATGTCAAAATTGACAAAGTCAAACATAGGTTTGCTCGTGAATATCTCTTTGCTTAGTTTTTCTTAATTATTTTCTCTTAGAAGTTTTTCTTTCTTTTGATATTTAATTAAATTAAATTAGTTATGGAAAGTGGTAGCAATAACGAAAGTACATCAATTTCCCGTGAATTGGAAATGACTGAGCGATTATTTTATTGGTGTAGGGGAATATTGTCCAACACACATTCAACATATTTTGACAACGAATGAAACTAATTAAGACACAAAAGCTAAAATCTTTTTGAATTTAGTGAGCCATTTTTTTATATAACTTTCACAAAGCTGTTAAACAACTGTAAGGTAATAACGTCACAATCTGAGATAAATATAATTTTATGTCAACTTTAAAATCAGCGCTAGAAAAATGTAAAAGAGACTGTATATTTGGTTAAGAAAAGTCCTTAGAATCTCCACAGAATGTGATAATATTAAAAATAATTTTCTAGTATTCGTTGATAAATGTCTAGAGTATCTTAATAAACGGTTAGATTTTAATTAAAGCAATTGGCTATACAAAATCCAAAAATTTAATTTAAAACACGAGGTTTAATTTTATGACTTTGTTTGTGGGATCAAAGGGTGTTTTGTTTTCACATTCCTCGTTAAATTTCCGTTTTTGACTTCTGCAATAATTATTAATGTTTAACAGTTTTTTTTTCTTTTCTTTTTATATAATCTAAAAAAACGTCGGTCTACTATATTTTTATAAATTATTCTAAAAATACTATACTCAACCGAAAAAATGTTGGTAACCCTAGCGGCGAATGGTGATGAACTAACTAGTAGACGTGTATATAATAGTTCGCGACCGGTAGCGCTCAGATTAGTTCGCAGGTCCTTAGTGAACAAGGTCGCTCCCCTCTCGGATTCCAGGAAGACAGATCGTTCACTCGCTTTGCTACCGCTACTGCATGCGCTGATTTGTTTGTTATGGCAGTTGTGGTTATTGATGGTTGTCTTTTAATTGTGAATGGGGTCAAAGCATGTTCACATTCCTCGCTAAATTTCCGTCTGTGACTTCTGCAATAGTTATTAATGTTGAACAGTTTTTTCTTTCTTTTTATTTCAGTGTCTTCAGTGAACTGTTTCCTTTTACATAGCATAGTAACAAATAACCTAAAACGAAATTCGATCATCGGAAAAGAATCGAACGAACTAAGGAGCGAAAGATCCGGGAACTAGTTCGCGTAGTTCGCCTGTAGGAGCGCTCTTCCTAACTAGTTCGTTCGCGAACTACACAAGGCTAATTGAGAACCCACAAGCGAATAACAGATACTAGTATATGGACAGAGGATTGATTGCTAAATACTTATCGAGTATTAGATATTCTAGTAGATAAATGGAAGTCATTATAAAAGTAAATAAACGAGAGCAAATCGAAATGTAGTAAGACACTGCGTTGGGAATTCGAGAATTAAATGTAAGATGAAAGTTGGTTACAGTCGGGTTGCACAGAGCGTAAGTAAAGCCGAAGATATCTGTAGAACAGTGCGAATATACTAAGCACGACTTGGACTGGAAAAGTAATCAGCTGGTTGTGGAGGATAGAGAGCTGTCCGGGTTTTTACAAATCAGATTGAAAAGAGTAATATAGAATGGAAGGAACAAATTTGTTAGTGAAAGAAAAAGATATATAACACAAAGCTAGAGGTATTCGTAACTAGAAATAAAACAAGATAAGAAGGGTACAGTATAAAGTAAGTGAAAGAACTATTTAATGCGAATATGGAAGAGTTGATTTATGTTACAGAGGCAATGAAAAAGTATGCGGAAAACTGATTTTTAGTAAATCATCTAATACTGTAGGAAATAATTTTGAACCGGGAGGCGAAGTGCACTCAATAAATTTCATGAAAGTCTATAGAAAAGACCTGTCTACCTTTTGGTCCAGTTATGAGAAAATAAAATATCTGCGGAATCATTTGATAAGAAATACTTACGCTTGTGGAAGCGAGAGATCGCAAATGAACGAGCTTCATAGAATTCTAAATCTTTTTTCAAACAATAATTGTTGATATGACTACAAAGGAAATTAATAATTAATTTTTTGGAGTGTAACTCTTACTGGAACCATAATGGGAGTCTACTTGAATGTTGTGAGCAGAGGCTCGGAGACCTGTATTTAGATTTAATTATTTATTCTATACTGAGGATTGAGGTTCTACGGAGGTAACTACGAAGAACTGTACAAGAGAAAATGACAATAATACAGTGGGATAGCATTCATGAATTTCTAGACACGATTGATTTGACTAACAGATGATTAGATGCTAACGAAATAATGAGATCTGAGAAAAGAAATTAAATAAATTAGGTAATAGTCGGAGGTATACAATGATCACAGGAGAGAATTCATACGAGAAAATGGAGAAACTGCAAGTTATAAAGTGCGATCTGAAGAAGAGCTTAACAACCGGAGAATGAGTTATCAAATAAAACAGAAATTAACAAATGAGAAGGAGAACCATTGAGACGGAAAAGCAAAAGCCGAGACGATGATGGTGTGATCGGTCCTCGAAGAACAGAGCCATTTGGAAAGTTAGGTAGTAAAAGGGGTAATTTTCATAAACTTAATGATAAATTATCCACCTTGGACTCTAACGTGTGACATATTTCAACTAACAGTTCAAAGACGAAATCAGAAGTGTATTGTTACATGAGTATCGAGGATATTTTAATGCACAAGAAGAATTAATAAGAAGTATCAGACTACTAGGTAGGCCTCAGGAATACAACAAGTAAACAAAAGCATACCAGCCATCCAGCCAGACCGGTACGATGTCAGTCATTGAGAACGTATGAGTCTCTAGAAGAGTAGAGACCATCATAGAAGTTACAGTATATTGTTCCTCTCAAAGGCTGAAGAAAGGACAATAAGCAGTTTTGATTGGGAGATTTTATAAATGGTAGCTAGAAAATACGATTATTTCAACTCCCAATTGTAGCAGATTGACCAAAGGAGGTCACTCTGTACAGTACAATTTTAATCATTAAACCCCTACCAACAGATAATAATGTTAGGAATATTTTTTAGCACAAAGTTTTGAGAATGTGGTCAGCCGGACGCGCGAGAAGAGGTTGAATGGTCCCATAAATGAACTCTACTCCTAAAGCCGCCAGATAATTGATAGGCAGTCAAGAGCGATTGTTTGGCGGAAGTTAAGGCCGGGCGCACGTTGACGCAGGCGGCGCAGTACAGTTTCTGAGTGTCTATCTTCTGGGGCGGAACAGCGCGTATTGAGACGCAGAGCAGGGCAGCCCAGTACTGCGCCACGCTGTCTGTGTTCAAGACAGAAATTGTGCCACGCAGCTCAATCGTACCACTTTTTGCAGTAACACTTCTTGCGTTGTTTATAATCTTGCTTTACTTTAGAATCATTTTCAACTATGGAATAAGAAATATTGATTAAACTGGTGCGTAACCAACCTGCTATACACAAAAATTAAATTTAAACAAGAAATTTGGACAATGAACCCAACAAGTGGCGAGTAAATTCAGCATTTATTTATCATACAACAGTCCACTTACAATTTTCACTTTTATTTTCTCTTTTTAATAAAACTTAATAAAGATTTATATATAGGTTATTATTACATTAATTTTGTACTACATCATACTACATTTTCTTAACGTGGCACACGTCCAACTGAAATGAGCTCTTCTGCTTCTTCTCCCTCTTCAAGGCAACCTACGTGCAATTGCTAACGAGAGAGGGAGGATTCTTCTGAAGACAATTTCCCGAATAATTTATTGAACACTGCTTTTTGGTTCGTAGTGTTACTTACGTTCTATTATGTAGTTTTCTTAAAAATATAATATGAAATAAAAGAGAAATACATTCTTATAAATGTCATGTACGATAAAACGGTAAATAATTAAATAAATAACCACGAAAATACTGCCAGATTTTCTTCAGTTCCAATAGGTATTAGAGCGTCGTCGAGAAAATAACAGGTTATATTATGCTGTGAATCTCGCTCGAGTCATTCGGAAATAAAGCATAAATCTTTTGAGAATTCTCTAGTCACTGCAAAAGTCAGATGAGAGTTTCTTTTTTTCATATACTAACTTTCCCATAGGCGACCCCGGCAGCGTAACGGCTAGCGTGTTGGCCTCTAGTTGCTGGGGTCGCCGGTGTAACATGACGCGCTGTCGCCACGTTACAAGGTGCATTTTTATTATATACACTCCTGGAAATTGAAATAAGTACACCGTGAATTCATTGTCCCAGGAATGGGAAACTTTATATACACATTCCAGGGGTCAGATCCAACACATGATCAAACAGACAGAACCATAGGCACATAGACACAGGCAACAGAGCATGCACAATGTCGGCACTAGTACCGTGTATATCCTCCTTTCGCAGCAATGCAGGCTGCAATTCTCCCATGGAGACGATCGAAGAGGTGCTGGATGTAGTCCTATGGAACGGCATGCCAAGCCATTTCCACCTGGCGCCTCAGCTGAACCAGCGTTCGTGCTGGACGTGCAGACCGCGTGAGACGACGTTTCATCCAGTCCTAAACATGCTCAATGGGGGACAGATCCGGAGATCTCGCTGGCCAGGGTAGTTGACTTACACCTTCTAGAGCACGTTGGGTGGCACGGGATACATGTGGACGTGCATTGTCCTGTTGGAACAGCATGTTCCCTTGCCGGTCTAGGAATGGTAGAACGATGGGTTCGATGACGGTTTGAATGTACCGTGCACTGTTCAGTGTACCCTCGACGATCACCAGAGGTGTACGGCCAGTGTAGGAGATCGCTCCCCACACCATGATGCCGGGTGTTGGCCCTGTGTGCCTCGGTCGTATGCAGTCCTGATTGTGGCGCTCACCTGCACGGCGCCAAACACGCATACGACCATCATTGGCACCAAGGCAGAAGCGACTCTCATCACTGAAGACGACACGTCTCCATTCGTCCCTCCATACACGCCTGTCGCGACACCACTGGAGGCGGGCTGCACGATGTTGGGGCGTGAGCGGAAGACGAACGAACGGTGCGCGGGAACGTAGCCCAGCTTCATGGAGACGGTTGCGAATGGACCTCTCTGATACCCCAGGAGCAACAGTGTCCCTAATTTGCCGGGAAGTGGCGGTGCGGTCCCCTACGGCACTGCGTAGGATGCGACGGTCTTGGCGTGCGTCCGTGCGTCGCAGCTGTCCGGACCCAAGTCGACGGGCACGTGCACCTTCCGCCGACCACTGGCGGCAACATAGATGTACTGTGGAGACCTCGCGCCCCACATGTTGAGCAATTCGGCAGTACGTCCACCCGGCCTCCCGCATGCCCACTATACGCCCTCGCTCAAAGTCCGTCAACTGCACATACGGTTCACGTACACGCTGTCGCGGCATGCTACCAGTGTTAAAGACTGAGATGGAGCTCCGTATGCCACGGCAAACTGGCTGACACTGACTGCGGCGGTGCCCAACCGCTGCGCAGCTAGCGCCCTTCGACGGCCAACACTGCTGTTCCTGGTGTGTCCGCTGTGCCGTGCGATTGATCATTGCTTGTACAGCCCTCTCGTAGTGTCCGGAGCAAGTATGCTGGGTCTTACACATCGGCGCCAATGTGTTCTTATTTCAATTTCCAGGAGTGTATGTCATAATGTTGGAGTATTTACATAAATCTTGGGCGACCACCTAAATAGATTTTTGTTGTAATTTTATAAAGTACGCAAGATTCCAAGTGAGGACTGTAATGAATTGGTGAACATACAGTGTAAAGCGAATATTAAAAAATTATTGAGCTATGAAGGCTTGAAGCTAATCTGGTCTTCCCGAACCATGGCGACAAGAAGTCGCGGATTTGGGGTTTGCCGGACCACACATTCTGCTCCCTGGGGATGGGTGGTCAACAGAGTCACTCACCTGGCGGGAAATGCCTGCCGCCCGACACCCGAATGTGCTCTCACCCCGGCGAACTTAGCCGAATATGTCCGACCTCTGTGATATGAGCGGGGCAAATCACATATCGGGGATATCACGTGACATTAGGTGCCGACCTGAAGATCCAATCCAAATGAGCGTATAACTTAAAATCCTGGGAATTTCTGTTATATGTGAGCTTCGAGACTACAAGGGGCGGAGCGAGAAGAGCGACGAGCTTCAATTCGATCTTCGAGTCCATGCTATGCGAGTCTAGTCTGAGGTTGACTTGGAAAGTTGGCTTCTTTCGCCAACTGCCGTTGTACGATTTCTGGCTGCCAGCTTGCCTTGCTGGAGCAAGCTTATCACGGCCACACAGCCGGTAATGCGATGACGCGCATTTTCAGACCAGAGATGCTTGTAGCCGACTTGTGAGATAGTCTCACATACCGTGGGTCCACTCCAGTCACCGCAGACATCAGACGCAGAACTACAATGGTAACTTATTACGACCAAGCCATCTGATTGTGCATTCCGTGAAACAGAACCCTTAAACGACTTTGAGAGGATAGATCCATGTTCTCACTTTGTAATTGTAAAAACCCCTGAGCTAACGGCATAATTTGCCAGAACTAGTTATTTTCGAATGATATATTGTTCATTCGTGGCGCCCATGATTTTCTTTTCTTAGCTGTAAAGTCACAGTATTATGATACCTTTGTCTGAGGTCTTCATAACTTGTATTTTTCATTGTTTCCAATTGTCATTATTTCTTGCATTTTGATTCTGAGATATATTTAAAAGTAAATATACAATTGTTTGCTTGCTCATGACGGATAATTGTACCTCTGAGCGTTGCTCTTATGATTTTGCCAATTTGGGTTAATGTTAACGGTAAATTTGCTCAGACTTTGTAATCGCCAGTGATAAGAAAATAAATGTCATAACGTCGAGATTCTTGCAAAATTAATAAATTTTCACTCCTTCATAAAAATTAAAATTAAAAATCCACAATTATTAATCATAAAGGTATGAAAAATAATTGTAACGTAGTTTGCCCACTAAGGCACCCAATACACCGGTTCGAGTCCTGCCTCGGGCATGGGTGGTTTTAATTAAATGTTGTGTCCGTCTTGTGTTGTCCATACTGTTGTAAATAAAAAAAAACATTTGAGAGATAATACATGTTCAGTTACAAAAATGACGTAGAGTTGAAGAATCATTGTACATTAGTAGATTTAATATTGAAATTTTGTGAAGCTGGCTAAATCGCAATAAAAAAAAGCCGAAGGTTATATATTTAAAAGAAAAAAAAAGTAATAACAATTTTGCAAGCACGGCATCCCAGTCTGATTAAGAAATCAAAAATCAAGTTTTTGGATCGACATGTTTTTGGTTACTCTTTTTGTTTTGTCGGTTTCTGGCACAAAACAACAATGCTTTGTAAACTGCCGCACGAAACTGCGGTGCGATATGCGCGGGTAACTGTCCGACAGTTTCTGTTTTCGTGCTGCCCTGCCCTGCTCTGCGCTGCCCCTACTGTGCCACGCAGCTCGATGTGCGCCCCCGGCTAGTGTTGAAAGACGAACTGATTTTCGTATACTTTTAGTCACTCAATTCGTGTATGGTATTATGAAGCATGCTGGTACCCAGACAATTCATTCATGTTTTTAACTTATTTGCATTATTTTGCAAAGATCACTTTGTTTGTAACAGGATGAACTTGTAGGTCTCTTCGAGGAATTTTGATATTCAGTTGTAATATTTTCAGTATGTTCCTTTCCTGTCTATGTATCGTGTTTTGTTAGATATGTTCATTATTCGCCTCACTGTAAGTCGAGGCAGTGCAGTACATTTATTGTGTTCATATTAGCTGTGAATGCGCTTTCGTGTGTAAGCCTTAGGAGCACATAATAAATGTCAGCTTATGACAGTTTCGTTCATAAAAAGACAACGCCAGGTCATCCTGTTTGCTTGAAACATTAATAGTATTTTCATTTTCACTATAAATACTATATTTAAATATGCAAGTTTACATATTTATTAATCCCATAATCAGTTAAGTTAGTGCGGGGAAGCTAGGTAATAATGCAAAATGTGCAAGTAGCTTTAAATAATTAACCAGCCCTCACAACTCGATACACATTGCAGGTTCGGTAATTTGAGATATCTTGACGCTATGACGGTACAGTAGGAGACCGTCCAACATTGTTTGAAAACAAAAGGGTAGATTTTTAGAGAATAAGTGAGTTCTGTCACTGAAATAAATGCTTTATGTTAAACAATTTTGCTCTCTGCACCCCATCGCGAAGCGTGATAATTTTCTAGGGTGCATTGATTGGCCGGACTGACGCGGCGAAGCTGTCCAGAGAATGAACCGAGGTCACTGATTACTTCATACTTAACGCTTGAAACCTGATGCCAACAGCTGGCACCTGCGACTTGTTCGGAAAACTGCTTGTGGCACGGTAGCCGCATTCGGTCGGCACCGCTGGAAGTCCTGCCACCAACGGACAACTCACCATCTCAACACAGCTGATGGGGTGCTGCGACACCACATCACCTCATGTCGTGGATGGTATGCTGCTAGCCGCCTAACATCACAGTACAGGTCTTTGCAGAGACAGGTTACGCACTGGTAGAGGTCCATTGTTCTACGTCGCCACACCCTGCTATCATCAGCACACCAAAATCAGCGATATTTATGCCACAGTTTGTCAGAAACCGGTATAAACCTGTAACGACTACATGTACTTCACCAAACACATTTAGAAAATCATCCACTCCACTGAGTTTAACCATTGTGAATTGCTAAGATCTTTGTTTGTAACTTTTAATTTCGATTATTTTTTTTATTTCCTATGCTGTTGTGGATTTGCTGTTACATACTTTAATTTTACGTGAAATTCTAATATTGATATTAAATACCATTTCTCTTAGGCATATACTCACTTGCATACAGATGACGTGCCTATGGATTACACCTACTGGCGCTCCAATTAATATGAACATCAACATTCAGGTAACGCCGAGGAAATTGTTCTTTAAATTACTTTATCAACCAGTAAGAGTCGGATCTGCCTTTCCTTTTGACCTCTTTCACAAACCCAGCCCTGTATTTATTACCAGCTCAAACGTCAGTAATTTTAGCAAAAGCTAAAGCGCTACTAGTAGTGGTTAAATATATGGTAGTAGAATTTGAGACAAACATAAGTTGTAATTTTTACTGATTCCCCAAATATATACAAGAGAAATGAGAAACCAAGTTGGGGTACAGGTATGCCGTCCATTATAACATAACGAAATATTAATAACAATAGAAGAGTACCGGTATTAATACAACTCTGATGTTGATTCCATCTCACAGGCTAATTGAGTTCAATGAGTACGCCAAAGGGTTAGCTAAAAAAGTAATCTAGTGGGGACAGAGAAGACTTGAAGCTCTCTTTATCTGAATTCACAGGTCCATTGCAATGTGCGGAAAGATGAACTGGGGTGGTTTCCCGTTGCTTTTTTAATTTTTAAACAAATTTAATTGCGATGGGGCGCACGCTCCTGTGGCAACTTCCCTAATCTGACAGTATTGATAGATAGATAGATAGATAGATAGATATGTTCACTTTGATCCCATGTGAGAATAATCTCGGGGATGTGGAACAGTACATACACTTATTAGTAATGTCAATATTACTATATAATTGATAATATTATTATATATTGACAACAAGTTAGCAACAACCGATTAGTATAACCAATATCTCCTGTAATCTACAAATACAATCCCGAGTTAATTAATACTTATTATGTGGAACAGTGTATACACTTGTTACCAGCATCTAATAACCAGTTATTTTCTTACCAACCAGTTACCATGATAAGTTTCACTGTAATTTGTGACTACATATTATATTATATTATATTATTGTAAGAGTGAATGTCTGTAATAGTGTATGTGCTCAGTGTTATTTGTGTTGTGGATGAGAGATGAAAGAACAGAGGGGGTGAAACCCGGCGCGGGCATATAGTCGCCTACTCTTCCAAAAGATAGCAAGAGAGCAGCCAAGCTTAAGGTTCCCTTCTTACGGACGCATCACCACCTTCACTCCATACGCACTGGGAGAGGTTTGGGATTTAACTCAGGACTTTAAAGCAAACTTTGGTGATTAGGATTTGTGCACCACCACTTCTCCTACCCTGTCGGATAAATCCTGACAGTGAAAATTTCTTCCACCACCAAGAATGTATGTAACTAACCCCGCGTCAGCGCCGGACACCATCTCGGTGCCATAGTCAACTGAACCAACGGGGCGGGCTTATTACATATATTGTTAATAAATAATTATTTTCGTTCAGTATTTCGTCTTGGATATCTTTGAAAACTTTTTAAATGTTGGTGCAGTAAATGAGCAACTTTTTGTAATATAGCATCTGAATGAATGTGTGGTATTTGAAGTAGCCCTTACTCGCTGCTGTCATAGACATATTTTTAAACATTGCTATTAATGTCACAAATGTATTAAAAATGTGTAATTTATAGCCTCCTCAACTTTCGAGGTTAAATTTTTATATTAACATAAGCAACTCAGAGAATTCTTGATCCTACTTTGTTTCTTCTACACATCTATATCCTATTAAAGGAGAAAACGTTTGATGATTAACATGTAAAATTTGGAAATATTGGAAAATCAGTTGCAGAAAGTATCTGTGTCCTATGAACGTTTAACTCACACTAATCGTAACCGTTCGAAAACCTGATGCCAGTATTTCCATTCCCGTTGTTTGTTAGTGGAATAACTTGGCTCCACGTCAAGGACTGCACTCGAATCAGAATTCGATATCGCCTCCACAACGCAGGTGACAGCTAATACAAATGTCTTAATACATTACAATCAGAGCGGTAATACTGCGAGGTGATTTATGACCCCTGACCCAAGGTAGTTACAGTGCGTCAGCAGGCCTTAATAAATCGAGGGAGGCATTCGTTAATCGGCGAGTCGGCGTGACATGAAGTTTTTGGCAGGTTTATGCTCGGCTCGCATGTCGACTCGACGTTACTCGGCCGACTCTCCGCTGCTGTCATTTAATTTGCAGCCAGCTCGCGGCCGCAAAGTGACGCAAATATATGGCGGGCGGGCCAACCCGCACTTGCGAATTTCCCATGCGTGCCGCACGCATCAGTGGATTGATCAAACTCGGGACCCTGGCCAAGGCTAGCGGCGTTGCAGTCCTCTATGTTCACTCACATCTGCTACAACCAGTTCGACAATCACTAAGGATGTCAGAGGTTGAAAATCAGACATCCTTTTACTCTTATGAATTGGCTGCTAGTGTCGAATCTCTCGTGACATTCTTGAATCTTGTATCCCTGTGCTGTGGTAAGTAGCAATCATAGTTGTCCGTGTATGTTGTTTTTAAAGACTTTAACAGAGCCTATCAATCAAACGAGAGGAATTTCTTCTAGTCTCCCGCGCTTATTTTAGTCATCTATTGGAGTATATAAATGAAGTAAAAATTTAAAAAAAAAAAAAAAAAAAAACATTATGAAACAATAGAGGAGAAGTAGCCTACTAACACAGTAGTTCGCCACTGGTGACAAGGGCCAGGTCTAAAATATCGATGTAGTTATACT
The DNA here is from genome assembly GCA_031002005.1 of Vandiemenella viatica. Taxonomy (NCBI): domain Eukaryota; kingdom Metazoa; phylum Arthropoda; class Insecta; order Orthoptera; family Morabidae; genus Vandiemenella; species Vandiemenella viatica. Next base: position 84,844,938 of record JARYHS010013630.1, read on the forward strand.
TAGAATAAGGTGGTTATGAAAAAAGCAAGGAAACACGAGATACAAGCCTCAGTTAAAAATATTTTTAGGATAGACTTTAAAACATCTAATGAAATAAAAGTGTGATATAAGGATTCAAGGCTATAGATAGATTATAAGAGGAGGAAGAAGCAAGACTGACCTGAAAAGAAAATGTACTACCGAGAAAAGCTTTCTTCAAAAGGAAATCTTTGGTTTTAAAAACTGAATTAGCTTTCGGGATGAAATTTTTAAAAGTATATGTATGTAGTACCGCACTATGAAAGTGATTCTTGAACCAAAGAGAAGAAAAATGTAGGGATTGGAAATGTGATGCTATTGAAGAATGTTTAAAATTAAAATACGAAATTAATATATTTTGAAAATGGCGAGAGACCAAAGAATGTACAATTATGTAATAACATCGCAGTTTTAAGACTTGCTTGATTGGTTAATTTGTTGATAGAGGGATAAGCCGGAGGTAAGAACTGTAGAAGATGACAAAGATTGCAACATTCGAAGCAGATAATAGATGTAGCACGTAATGGCTAAATTGAGATTAAGAAAGGACTAACGATAGGCTGACATAGAGGACTGCATGAAACCAGCGGAGAGATTAATAACAGAAAAAATTCCAGTAGTGTATAACTGAAGTCGACACCATTCTCCCAGTAAATTTTTTGGCGTCTTCAGCTTCACATTGCCACTCGAAAAACGTTGCCTATTTTTTCTTTTTCTTATGACTCTTAAGACACCAATATGCACTCTGAAATCAATTAATTTCAGGAATTCATAGCAAATTTACAATTTTCATCGAATTCAAATTGTGAACAATATAAACAGGGAAAATTATTGATTACAGGTTTTTTGCATTAAAAAGTAGCATAAAATATTTTCTATCATAAACTAGATAATTCAGTGTTTAGAATACAATGCATTAACAAGTATAATAACGCTTGATGGGAAATCGTTATTTTTAGATGTATTCAAACATAGCTATTGTTATTCGGTTCTTCGGTTTCAATATCTCTTAACCATCACTCTTAATTTAAAATAGAATCGAGAGCAATGATAGTGGAAATTCGGATTTTCACAGCACTTCCATACTAGACCCAGAGTTCCCATCATTACAGTCTCCCAAATTCATCAATTAATTTGAATTTCCTGAGATTCTTGGACAGAGAACGTTAGCTGGAACCAACTATAAGTATGGTAACCTCAGTCTTCGTTCCAAAAATCGTAATTGTTCAATTGTCTTATCCATGGACTTGACATATTTTTATGCTTCTTTGGTCGCTGGATTGTGATCAGAACATTCGACTACTTCTATCAAGCTCCAGGATATGTTGGTACAGTCAGGCAAAACATATTTTGTTTGTTAACTTTCATAGTTCTACTATCTGAACAGGCTCCAAATTGAGGGCACAATGCTTGGTACATGTTCAATAATTTGAGTCTCTCATAATTTTTATCCAACTCTTCTAGATCTTCATTACATTTGCCTTGAGGACCATGCGTACTTGTGTTACGATGGAAATTTCGCTATACTTGTACTTATTATTGAAGACTGTTAATGCTTTAAATGTTCAACTGCTTGAGATGTATTATTCAACATCCTCCTCCGTAACTTAATACAATCCCTGACTCTTGTATCTTTACCAGAAATTAGTGAAGATTACAGTTCCCTGTTCCTTACCACATAATAGGCCTACGTGCACACAACTCTTTGACCATAACTATCTAGACTTCATTATCAATGGATGCCTTATAAATAACTCAACATTACAGTATTTATGGACTATATGCATTTTTCAGAAAAGAAGAGAGAACGAAGAGAACATTAAGAGACACGAAAACGGCTTAAGATATGTAGTAGATTTACCATACAGTACTCGAGCAAATATAAACGGATGAATGAAACTGACAATAGATACAACTGAAATGAAAGACTTGTTTCTCGTATGGTGTGTTCTGACCTGTATAAGCCCTGTGTTGTTTCAACATTAAGAAGATGTGAACTGTAGTTAGGTTTACTGCAAATTAAAATTGGAATCGTACTGAAGCTGAATTTGAGAGTGACAATAAGATAGTCGGTTAATCGATATGTTTTTTGAGAATTAACAGAATTTATTCATAATAAGTCTAAAATGATGAGAAAAATGAAAGCGAATAGAGAAAAATGTTGATGTTTGTTGTTTCCTTTAACCTGTCGAAACCTAGCCCATTATTTTTAAATTCCCAACACACTTTCAACCTGTACTAAATTTAAAGATAGTATCAACAATGACAGCAATGGTTATGTCTGTAGTTCTGAAAACAAAGGGATGGATCTGATGAGTGCTTTCAGGAAAGAATTGGTGAAAAATGATAAAAAGAAAAAACTCGATAGCCGAAACAACGATCTATGTAAGGCAGTATTTGTTCTATGTCAGTTTCTTTCTTTCATTTATGGGCAAAAGAGCAAATACTTCCGTCAGTTCTAATCAAGTTCATAAAACTAAATTAAAACCAATATCTTTGGAGTCGAACACACTCTATAATAATGTACTTGTTGCACGTGAGCTTCTGTTTATTTATCATTCGGTTTTCATTTACTATAGCTAGTTAAAAATCATACTCAAATTTCAAAAACTCAGAATTCGGCGGAAAAATATATCTACGTCTCACGAAATGTGGATTGATTTCACAAAATACATTTACTCCACAATCTATTGAAATACTTTTGAACAAATGAAAATTCTGACAGAGACAGAAAAGGTTTTTTTCATAAAGAGAATTATTTTTAGTAAATATTACCTGAATTTTTCCAGAACGTGAAGATATGAAGCAGACATTCTTCCCTCAGTTATTCAAAATCCAAAACATTATACGACGAAACTTTGAAAATGAGATGCACAATAAGGTCAAGAATTCATACAAGATTCTGAAACGTGATTTTGAGGTGTTAGTTTTGTAAATTATTTTTTTAATTGCAGATACAATAACACACATGGAAGTTTGTTATAACTTTTAGAGTAAAAACAGAGTCAAATAAGTTTTACGGCATGAATCAATACGTTGTTTAATGTCGATTTGTGAATTGTTTTCTTAGAAATTCTAGTCATCATCGTGTATATATTTTTCTCAGTGAGAGGAAAACAAGTCATTTGATATCATGTATTTTATTATTCCAAGAATTTTACGAATTGGCGAAGACTTGCCGTTTCTTGAGTGTATTCCTTATTGTAAACAGAAATTTATATTAAAAACATTGGAAGATAGCTCGCCATATTGATATGATGTGTACAATCCTTTTAAAAAAAATATGTATTATGTTTAAGTCGGAAATACTTTATATCTTTTGTGTCTTTGAAGAAAATCAAAAGTAAATTTAGCTAAATTCGTCGGTTACATATTTCACTAAGCAGGGTACTTCATGGTTTAATTAAAGAATATATTTGGAAAAAACACATTTATTTGGAAACTTACGGTTTACATAAAATTCAGTTTATTAATTTTGATTGCAAGTTTGGTGATATTTACGGGTGAAAATGCACGAATTCAAATAATGGCTATTAACTTAACAATGAATATAACGTAGATGGAGAATCAACGCACCAAAATAAAATTTATTTATAGACAGATTCAAAGTATTTACCCATTTTTTTAAAAGTTAATGTACAAAACCCACGGAAGTAGAGATTTGTTTCCTCGATAGCAACACACAAAGCCTCCAAATAGTAAATTTTGTGGACACGAAAGATTATTACTAAAATTAAGTATAACATGAAATTATATCATTTTACAATCGATTAATTAAAAATGTGTTCTCTATAGAGTAAAATGTAGACTAAATACACATTTAAATGGCATTAAATTCGGGTTAAACAGAAAATTAATGACTCTTCCAAAATTAATTTTTGGTCGAATATAATCTATTGGGAAAACGTTAGTATTTCTTTTTGACCATACATTGTATCAGCATTTGACTGAATTTTGTTATAAAAATGTACTTTTTAGCATTTATGGTACTGTCGTAATGTAGTATGGTCACAAGACTTCTCCAGCGTCTTGTAACTCGGCCACACCGTGCCTCAACATTATTGACGAGTACTTATTTCGTTGAAATGAACTGTGGACGTCATTTCACCTGTTTTGGAGGAGCTACAACATTCGACCCCCCGAGCTCAGGTCATCAGCAGCCTCTAAGGCGTCGGTCATTAGGACTGAGTGACGGGACGCTCCCTTGATTTGTAGCGAGGAGGAGAGCTGAAATGCCTATACTACCACGAAAAAATATTCAGCCGTAAATGTCATCTAGATTTGGGTTGAGGTCAACGTTAGTTGGACGAGGTACTTTGTTGGGTTTTATTTTTTCTCTACACCCGGGTTCCTAGCTGTATATCACGGCAATCACGGTTTGGTTTCTTTTTTGAGTAGCCTGACGGACTTCGACCGCTGCCAGCCCAGCGGGAGAAGAGTTAGTGCGCCTCCTCCCACCTTCAGTTTGACTTGTGGAAATGGGATCTCCTCGCCACAGAGAGGATCAAATACACCGTGTCCAGAATAATTACCAGTTTCGTATGTGTAACTCTTACTTAATTACTCTGCCACAAAGTAAAATATGATGTTTACGAGCGGTCACCTCGACACTGCCAGCGACGCTCTTAGAGTTCCACCATGAAGATGGTATTCTCAGCCACTTCCTTATAACACTGCGCATACCTAAGTACATTATTCGGTGCTTCTCTAGACTTTGTTGAGTCGTATTTTAATATGTACAGTTTGAAGGAGCGCTACAGCCTCTTCCATTTCTCGCTGAGAAAGTAGCCTATTCCGTTGAACTCAACCTCCTACACAGATTGAGAACAAGCAATGAGATTTTTGGGAACAGTCACGCTACAAATATTGCTACGAACACTGGTACTAATGTTACAATCTCTAACACTCCCTCTCGCATTTCTCCTCTGAAAAATCCAATAAAATGTGATGCTTTCTCATATTTCTCACAGAGTTCAAAAGAGTATCGTTATGTATGAAGGTGATTATGCCTTAATTTATTTGGTGGAAAAGATTTAAATGTCAACTCACAACGATTTTCTCGCAAAAGGGCGTTTTAGAATAATATTACTGATTTGCTATACCAAAGTATTTGCCTAATGAGATATTAACTATGAAACAATCATGAAATTATAAATAGGCCTATTTCATTTTCATACGCATTAGATAGGCACAAAAAAAAAAATTAAAAAAATGTAATACAGACGTTTCGACTGTGTTTCGATTGAGCTCCACATGTTTTCAGCCGGTAACAGCTGATCGTAGTGCCTAATGAGCCAATTGTTAATCCGTGACAAAAAAATGGGGAAATTCCTGTTACATGCCGAACGTGTGGTCGAAAGGTCTCCTTGCAGTTGTCTTGAGACAGGTAGTAATTATGATTATAAGGTGGAGAAAGAATTGCTTGCTGAAGACGAAATGTAAATATCTTGGCATTACATTTGATAACAAGCTTAACTGGGCAGGACACAGTGGACGGGTAGGGTATCAAAATTCTGCACTTGTTGGAGGGAGTGATGAGGGGATATACGAAAGAAGTAAAGGAGTTGGGTTACAAAACTTTGGTCAGACCATTGCTCGAATATGGTAGTGTAGTATGGAACCCACATTTTGAGTACCAAATACAGGTGTTGGAGAGGGTGCAAAAATGGCTGCTAGATTTGTTTCTGAAAACTATCGCAGAATGCAATCAGTAACAGATATGATAAAAGAGCAGGAATGGGATTCATTGCAAGATAGAAGGAGGGTGAAGAGGGTCATGGGAGTGTACAAGACGTATATTGGCAATGAGGCATGGAGAGCTATTGGTGTCGGTATAAAAAGTAGTGCATGGAAGGGAAAAGATGACCATGAACACAAGCTGGCACTCGATTTCAGGCACAAGGGTGTGGGAAGATCCTATTTTCTATGTAAGGGTGTCAGGGATTGGAATAAGTTACCAAGTAAATGTTAAACAGTTACCAAAAACGTTGAAATAATTTAAAATTAATATTTGTAAAGGGGTGGGGGGATGTTTATCACTGCACGTCTGGGAAGATGAGCTGAACTGATTTTCCGTTGCCTTGCCCAGTGTGACAGTGTTCCTAAAGTGTTGTAAGTGTAGATGACTGTGATAGTATGAGTATTCGGTGTAGAGGGTTGTTTGTGCTGTGGAAGAAATGAAAGAAGGGAGAGGGCGAAAGTCGGTGCAAGTCCATTCAGGCCTACTCTTCCGAAATACAAAAAAGACAGCCTGGCATAACGTCTCCATCCGACGGACAAATCACGATCAACAGTGTCGTATGGCCTCACTCCAACATTCACCATGGAGAGGTTTCAGATTTATCGCAGGAATTTGCAGCTCAGTCTGCCGATTTGGAATTCTGCACCACCACTTCTCCGTCCATGACCACCAGGTCCTCAGGGGGCATCCATAAATTACGTGAGGTGTTTTTCCGGATTTCCGGATCACCCCCCTCCCCCCTCTGGTGAGACTACGTGAGATCTGGTCCGCCACCCCCCCCCCCCCTTTTCTGGTGAGACCTGGTCCGAGTGACCCCTCCCCTAGAAATCACCCTCGCAACTTTTTGAGACCTTTTTTTTAGGTCTCACCCTTCCAAAGCCGGATACTACACCCCCACTTTTCGACGGAATACCCCGTAAAATCGACTTTCGCCTCATTTGTAGACTTTTTTAGCTCTACAGTCCAACAAAAATTTCCAAAACCTCACGTGAGTTTCCGTTGCCACCCCCCCCCCCCATCTCCCCCTTGGTGATTTTTGCTGAGATTTCGCCGGACCACCCCCCCCCCCCTTATATCACCTCATGTAATTTATGGACGCTCCCTGATGAAAAATTTCTTCCACCACCAGGACTAAAATCAGCTAACCGCGTGTCAACGTCGGACACTATCACGGTGTCACTAAGCCAACGGAGCGACCATACATATAAAATTATCGCAGTACAAATTCCAAATGCTCATAGTAAACACATATATCACAGAATCAGAGTCACAGCGCTGTATGCCGCCACAACTGCTCTCCCCGTAAAACTAGAAAAATAGAAAATAAGACGGAAAAATGAAATACTCGGACTGGGAGAACGTGAGGTTTACACAAGAGTTTCTTTACTGTCAACATATCCGAATCCAAATGAGGCACAAATGTGAAGTGTCAAAAGAAGTCAACATTGGAACAGGAAATATTTCATAAAATAGTCATGATTTTTACTAATGATAATAAAATAACCAACTGTCAGATATCAAGGAGATTCGATAAATTACACTGCTGTTGACACAGCGTTCGATCCTAGAGCTGTAGGTCGGATAAATGACAACAAGTGACAATTTAGGTAAGCAAGATGACGGTATCCTTCTCGTGATATTCTTCAATTTCATTTACAGCAATAAGTGAAAGGCAGTTATTTGTTATACAGTTTCTTAGGAATACTGTAGACATATTTAAGAAATTTTGAATCAGTATAGTATCTATAATATTCAATCTAATTTAACAACAAGTCGTATCTGCCTCCATAATTAATGAAGTTTTATAGAACAGATGCAAATCCAGACAATCATATATATATATTATTCCGATGTCGAAATAACTAAATTTTAAAATCGTTAAATTAAGAGATGTATAAAGCAAATAACGATGAAAATGCAGTTATAATAGGTTCAAATAGGTTTACGACCATCTTTTCCGGACAAAAGTGAAGATATAATACGATGCTGGAAAAGGTGATTTACACAGTATTAGAAATGTAGTGAGAATTATTTCGAATGAACTGTGCTAACGGTGGCTCTTCTTTAGGAAACACTTCGTGTAAATTATTCGTCAAATGATCACTGTTGTAGCCTGGTTACTCAGATAAACATAGTCTTTCTCTGAATGAGTCAAGACCAGACCGCGCGGCACAGCTCTCAGCTCTTCCTGTCTCAGCTCGATGCCCGCCGTTGTCCCAGCCCAGCCCCGCACTGTTTATGACTCTCTAATAAGGCGTGCAAATCAGCTGGGAGCCGAGTCATCTTATCAGCGAAGCAGGCATTCTGAGCTCTTTCAACGACCGCCCGCTGCCTATCGCGATAACCCCCTCTAAATCATGCGCTTATGAAAAACTATTGAAATGACCGCGTAATCTGCGTACGTTGGGAGCACTACTGCCAATAATGAAGTGAGTGACAGGCGCGTAACCGTACTCACACCGCAAATTCTCCTAGCGGGGCAGACGCGGAAGCGCTTTTACGGATGAATTGGTATATTCAAGAATTTGTAATACAAAAGTTTTAAAAACTATCCTCTATTTGGTGTGTTCAATGTACGTTACTATTACTGTTAAGCTCTATGTTGTAATTGATGAAACATTAATAAAAAATATCTCCTTATTTAAGGCCCAAAATGATCACTTAATCCTAACGGTGAATAATATATGATGCTAAGCAGTGTCTTACCTGACCTCACTTCTTGCGACGCGCTTAAATCAATACAGGGAATAACAACAAACAAACTTGACCTTTTGAAAAGAATTGATACTGATACTATGTTAAAAATAACGAATCTCCGTTCCTTAGTTAAAGAAACTACTTTTGAAATTTAAAGTACCCGATATGTAAAGTTCTTCAAAAGATTAATTACATGTCTATAATTCTGTGATTGATTTTCCGTTTCTGTGATAGACTACGTTTCTCTGATCTACTGAAGAAACACAGTTTTTTCGCACATTTTATGTTATTTTTAGCTGTATTCAGTTTACTAGTGAGTTCAAAAGAGTAACAGTTGTCTGCACAGTTCCAAATTTGTCCACATTACTTTAAATCGGAGTATCTATTCCATTGTCTTCGGAAGTTACAATTGTTTGAAAATGAGTGGGATTACTTTAAAAGCTGACTTTCATAAAACACAATAAAAACGTGTTTTCGTTTATGAATTTTTAAAAATGCTATGTTTATCATCAAAACAGACATTTCCAGAAAAAATTTGTTATTTCGTTTATTAAATTGGGCTGAAATTGTAAAATGCTAAACAGATTTCTTAACACACTGGTGTTTGTACGTGACGTCATTCCTATGAGAGTTATCCAATTGAATTCCTCTGTAAGTAAAATTAATGACAGTGCAATATAAAACTAGAAGTGACACGGAACATGCACAACACATTTAAAACATGTCTGAATATTACATACAGTGAATGATAATAAAACTTATGCTCAGCATTTAGTAGAAAGACGGTTGAATGTTTGTCATTTTATGTTAGGTACTTTTTTTTGTCGTCAGTATTTCGACTGGTGTGATACACTTCTCCATTTCTTCCTATCTGAAATTAACCGCTTCATCTCAACATGCCCCTTATGAGGTACGTCCTCAGTTATCTGCTTCATAATTTATAATCTTTATCTGTCTCTGTACTTCTTACCTTCAATTAACAAATTAACCAATACCGCATGTCTTTAGAGTGTGACCCACTATCCTCTCTCTTCTTACTGTAAGACTCTTACACAAACTTCTTTCCTCACCCATCATTACATACGCAAGGTAACCTTTTGGCTAAGGTAATCATTATAAATCTCCAAATCTAGTTTCATATTGAATTATTTCAGCTATAAGGGATACGCGAGGTTGAGCTCTTCCTGGGAGTGGTACCCGAAAAAAACTAACTGGGAACCATTGGTCTAACACATTCACGATCATTACTGTAGGACAGGTCGAAGTGGGACTCGTCAGAGAACACTACAGTCAGCATGCCAGTGACAACGATCACGTACACAGTGCAGTCTGAGGCGTTGGTGGTTTCTGGTCAATGAAAGCCGACGCAATGAAATGCTTGCCACCAGTTCAGCCTTCAGTAGACGGAGCTGAGCCATCGATGCAGAAATATCCACACCCGCTGCAATGCTCCAACATCAAGCCAACAATTCAGGCGAAGCCGTTCTATCGGTTACGGTCATGCGGACAAGATGGCGGTCATAGCACTCTGTGGTCACATTGTATGGTTCAGTAACCTCTCGTCTCTGTGTATCACCCCCTTGTATCCAGTGGTTGCACACACCCATCACCGTCGTATCAATGTGCCCTGAATGAGCCGCAGTGTCACGGCACACAACCCATTTCCCGCAGACAGATCATTCTGCCAATTTCACATGCTGATATTGTGCCCTTTGCAGTCGATGAGAGATACCGGCACTTCTTGCACGTTTATATTTCTGCACCGACTGAACGTGACGTATCACTGACCTGCCTGGTCACGCAAAAGAGGGCGCTGCTGGTCCTACGTGCACGCATCTCTTTGTAATCTTGTTATAGTTCCTCTGTACTATACATCCTACGATTTTGGAATGATTCAGACCATTCCTTCTGAGTGTTGCAATTTTCACAAACGGTAATGAAAATAGGTAAGAAATTTGCATACATCTTACACTATCGCATTTAATTATGTTTTAATAACAGTACTAAGTTTCATAACAATTGACCAATGGATGCTACTATTTTCTACTAAAATTTAATGAGCTAAACGGATGTTTATATTCACACGGTTGGTAAACATATTAATCTAACCTTTTACTCTAAATTGCTTTTTTGCGAGTTTCATGTGGGCTTCAATATATTTTATATGTTAGAATTAATGGATCAGTTTAAAATTCAAAGTTATTAGTATCGTTTTTTTTTATTCTGTTCAAAATCTGGACATCGGTTACATGATACTGTTCCAACATGTGAGCAAGTGGAGCTACCAGTTATTCAACGATCAACTGACGATAATCATTATGCTCTATCAGTAAGGGAGTGTCCATAAACTACGTGACTCAATCTACCGGGGGCGGGGGGTTGGCTAGAAGGCTACGTTGCGCTAGACTACGTAGCTTTCCATACATATTATTTTTCACATTTAAAATGAGATGCAGAACACACAACAGAACGTGAATATTTATTTCCTTCATTTAATTACCTCCGTATGTAATTTACAATAATCTGAAAAGAGGAAACAGTATAAAATGCATTCTAGAATCAAAAAGGAAAAAAACTACGAGCTACATGCTACGTGCTACGTGGGAGGGGGGGGGGGGTTAGAGGCAAAAGCTACGTGGGTGAAGGGGAGCTCACAGGAGGTTGAAATGGAGCTACGTTGTTTATGAACGATCCCTTACTGACATAGGATTCATCCTCAACTGGGAAGATAGCGGATCGCATAAGACAATTACGCGCTACTAATGTGAAAGTACTCCATCCAGTATCGTTTAATAAATTCCAAAGACGGGTAGTGGAGCTTAGCAGGCAGCTGATTAATTCTTCGTCAGTAACATAGTGAGCAATAATTAAAGCTCTTACTATTAGATCCAGAACTCATGCTTCACTTGGAGTCTCAATTGGCCACAAAGAGGCATCTAGTAGCCAACATATGATGTCCGGTGGACACTACGTGCTGTCAAGTGACTACTAAGCATCCAATAGTCCCATCAGGAATTCAGTGGTTACTTGGAGACGTCCAGTGGATAATTCGACTCGCAGTGGCAATGAAGGGTCCAGTAGTAATTACAAAGCAATGTTTCCAGAATTCACTTGGAGGCGACCAGTCAACAATGAGAGGCTTCCAGTAGAAACTACGGAGGTTGCGGTGATGAACCAATCTGCATCGCCAATCAAACACAAACTCCACTTAAAAAGAAGTTGCAGCCAACTCGGACAACTGTCAGCAGTTGTTCAGATTTTTGTCGACATAAAAATTCGCGGAAAACTAATAGAGGATTAGAATCTGCGACCAAAAGAAGCTACAACTCAAATTTCCTCGCAAGTACTTGGGAACATTCATTGCAGCAAGCATCAACTAACCCATTATCGAAACGGACTTCCCTAGCCATCTAAAACTGCTGAATAAATCAAAAACATGCAGTTCATTGATAGTGGCACCAGGCTGTCAACTCGTAGGCGAAAATACCCGGATTATTGCATGATCTCACTAACTCTTATTTACCTAAGAGTTTTCCGATCACTAAAAATTAAATTCTGCCAGCAGCACCACAACTGTGGTCACCTTCGTTCGCTGAGTCGAAGAAATTGGTAATTGAGTCAAAACGAAGACGAAACGCGGCACGCCTCAAAAAATTAAATCAGCAACTGAGGAGATCGATTACATACTGCAGCAGTGCTTCAGGCAATCCTCCAGACCATGGAAAAACTCGTTACATCTTGTGTTACACAGATCAGCTGACTGGTTGCAATTTTTTTTATTCCTGTTGTCGCAACACGGTGAACGGATCCGCTGTTCTTCGCTAGAGATTGCAATTTTTTTTTTTTTTTTTTTTTTTTTTTTTTGTGATACCTGCATCTGGTAGACCTTTTGGAGTCAACCCATCAGAAGAGACGAAAACATTCCAAACATTGCTGAAATAACTCCATTCAATCTGTTGAAGTTTCTCTGCATTATGATACGCCAACAAAGCGCCAATCATGTGTTACAGCGATTCATGCAAATCTCCAAAAGCCTCAGATTCTCAGATTCCTCTTCGCTTTGACGATCGGTATTATCATTGCCTTACCGTATTGTAGTAAGGGGTATCTTGAAGGTGTAAATAAAATCTCGGGTAAAATTACTTAAAATTATTTCAAATGAAAAGGATTCAAAAATAATAAATAATAATATCATAACCGCACATGTAGCAATAGACCGTCATAAACTGACCTTTTATTCTCTATGTTGACATCTTAATCACACAATCACGGTCACCCTGAATATGAATCTATTTTGCAAATGAAATAAACTAGAGAATAACTATCATTTCGACTAGCAGTACAAATTATCTACAAATTGTAAACACTTTACACGCAGAATTGAAAAAAATCAATTAGGCACATGATTATTTCCACAATAAAGGAATTTCTAAATCGTCTCCGACTCTAGTTCACTGAAAGTCGATAAATCATGGATTCTCATCGAGCAAATCTCCTTGCCAAGGGGTAGTTTGGGTTGTAGAGTTTGACTGAAGTTTAGTGCAGTTCAGATTAAACGTAGGACGCTTATGCCGTAACAATCAGCACCGGCTTGGGCACGCCAACATCTCGATCTTCCCTCAAACTTTGTCACACTTGTGGCAGTATGAACAAAAACACTTGTAGTTCTCAACTGAGCGCCCCTTGAAGGCTGTCAGCTACTCTATTGACCTCTCGTCATAGCAGCCTCCGGAATATTCCTCCAGAAGCCTTCTTAGACACTGGGTATCACTCCCCTCTCCGCTGCAATCGGATTTAATCCCACTTCGCACCAGTTTCTCTGGTCTCTTGATTCATCCAGACATGAAATGTCATTGTAAACATATATTAACCTAAAACTAAACCATATTACTATTGGAAGGTCACATTCGTTCTCCCCTCATACACCACATCTCTTTACTCTGAATAATTTTGATTGGCCGGTAGAATTCCTTACAGTCTACTTTTACACAGAATTTTTGTAGGTCGAGCTTCTTTACCTTATTCATTGTTTGTCTCAGTCGCGCACCCAGAAATAGCTATTAATGTCTTTGTTTTGTTTACATACTATAATTCGACACGAAGAACTGTTAAGAGGTTCCCAGGCGCCTTAAATCAGCGCAAGTCCTGAGTTCTGCATGTAATACCTCCGTCCATCCTGCCTGGCAGGTGGTGGCTGGGCTAAGCTTGACAGCGGGCAGTGTCCCTCGTTCACAGGCCCCTCACAGCATAGCATCTTTTACGCGAACCACCGCGTACTGAATTTTATCTGTAATACACGTGCATTATTAAAATAATCGTGATGTCAGCATAACATTTCAGTATCAAGTCATCAACATGAATCTTCTTATCTTTTCGATCTACTTGAAATAAAGTGTGCGATTACCAGCATTTAAAGATATTACCTTCTCTTCAGTATCTTGTTCTAAAAGATATGCATAAACTAAATACTTAGCTGAAGATCATAAATAAAGAAAAACTATAACTAAATTTAACTGTCCACCTCTATTATAATGCCTGACAAAAGTGTCTTTGTTTATACAGATTTCAATTTACATATTGTTTAAACTTTCACAGCAACGTTAAAATAAGTATTTGTTATTTAATAACTCCTTATCCTGACAATTCACTACTCCATTACCCTCTAATCTTCTTGTCGAGGACACTTTCTTCATAGTCACATAACACATCGCAATAAACATTTTATATTAATGTACACAGTATATACAATGTTTGTTTTTCCTTATTAATCTTTCTCTCTATGTAACCACTCTCAGCAGGGCTATAAATACAAATTTTACTCTAAATACGCCAGTTTCATAGTGTATAATGTTATTTGACATGAATGTCTGAACACAATATTACTCTGTAAGACGTACAAAAAACCAGAATTATGTTTTGAAAACTATATATTTTGAAATTTTTTACAAAACAACCTTACCCCCTTCAAAATACTCTCCATTACAACTAATACATTTGTCCCACCGGTACTTCCAATGTTCGAAACATTTTCTGTACTTCTTTTTAGAAATGGCTGACAGCTCCTTCCTAGTTTTTTTTTCTTTCCCACTGCAGTATTGTCAAATCGGTGTACTTTCATGCCCCTTTTCATACGTGGAAATAAGAAAAAGTCGCACGGAGCCAGGTCAGGCGAGTAAGGTGCGTGGGGCAGCGGAATCATGCTAGTTTTAGTCAAAAACTGCCTAACAGAGGCAGTCTCTTCTCTGCCACAAATCGGATCTTTTTTTGACGAACACTGTTGTGTAATCTTCTTAAAACTTCCAAATAAAATTTTTCATTGAAGGTCTGACGTGGGGGAGCAAATTCTGAATGAACTACGGCCTTGGCATCTAAAAAGCAAATGAGCATTGTTTTGATGTTTGATTTGACTTGACGACATTCTTTTGGACGGGATAGCAATGACGTCTTCCACTGGCTTGACTGTTGTTTCTGGGTCGTAGTCGTAGCACCATGACTCATCATCTTTTGACAGAAAATCTGGATCAATTTCAAGCTGTTGTTTCAAAGCACGACATGTTTCAACTCGACGTTCCTTTTGATTTTCAATCAGAGCCCGAGGAACATACTTGGCAGCAGCCCTTTTCATTCCGAAATCTTCGTTTAAAATTCGCTGAACCGAGCTCCACGATAACCGACTAATCTCTGACAGTTGACAGTCTAAGAGCATAAGCACTTGAATTTTTTCAACATTTTCGTCGATTCGGGCAGTTGATGGACATCAAGAACGAGGTTTGTCATCAATCGACATGTCGCCATTTTTAAATTGCGCGAACCACTCGTACACTTGAGTTTTTCCCTAACGTCATCTTTGTAAGCTATTTTCAACATAAAAACAGTTTCAGTAGCATTTTCACTGAGTAGAAAACAAAACTTCTCAGCTGCACGTTGCTCACTTAAACTTGCCATCATCAAAATCGAAAAAATAACAAAACAGCATTAGCAATAACGATCACTGTAGATTGACAGAACAAGCCAGGTCGACAACACAGGCGTCACTGATCTGACAATGAGTTGCGCTATAAATAGGTCGCGACAGAAACGCGTACTATACAAGCTCCGCACAATGCTATTCCTGTTGTTTTTGGGTACCCCCTCGTAGTTTTTATGGCGCAAATTTAGAGACCGTCTCACTGACTAGTGATCCAACAAATCCTCTCTACTAGTGGCAAAGTGTCATTACAGACAGGTGCCAAAATGGAGGTGCTAGCAGGGTAATCACTAAAGCATATACTGACGAGGAAAAACACAACACCCCATAGCTACTTCGTATTTGTGCCACATTTTTATTTCATATTTGCCTACAGTTAGGAAGCGCTCTTGAAGATTTCGTATTGTTCCAAACCGGTTGATTAATTTTTGGGTCTGATTTACTATTTCTTATTATAAGGGCAGAATATTGTGATTACATGGATGTCTGTGATTCTAGATCTTTAGTGTGCGTTTAGTATGAGTCGAAGGAATTTATTCTGCAGTCGCTGTACATATGCAATGTTGGTGTTTGATGCCATGCCCCAGACTTTGCATCCGTAGATCTTGTAGATTCTGAGCTTTATTTATCTGATGAGATCTGTACTTTTCATAGTGGGATATAAGTCTAGAAAAATTACAAGTCATTTTCTTCTGTGCTGCAAAACGTCCTGTCGAAAAAGAAAAGTTTACAGTCGTATAGGATCCATGTGACACATCAACCAAATTCTATGAAATACATAGCTGCACATTTGTTAGCGTTTATTTCTATTTTGTTTCGCCTGACCCAAGTGGCAACTTTGTCTAATCCGGTCTGTAACTTTTCAACTTCCGGACACATCACCGCATATATAACATTTATCGCTATATCCGAATTATTCCACAGTATTGGAGCATCTGTAATTCTTCATGACTGTTGCACACAGCTGTGAGATATTGACGGCTAGGTCAGAGGCATCTTTACGGTTTTCTTTTTATTAAATTGAAACTACCTGTGGCTTTTGTTATCAACAGTTTCCTTTAAAATTTCTGAAGAATTACAGAAAATGACAGTTCTAGATCAGTTGTATGTTTCAGTAATTATTGGAGACTATTCTCAATTTCTGATGTCACAGTTACCAGTTTCTTGAAAGTTGCTTGTAAGGTACTATTAGAAATCCCAGAAGTTAGTAGCCATAGGATGATTGATTCATTTATCGTTGCGACTAACTACAGAGCTAATATTACACATTCTAGAAATAACTAAAACTGTAAGTTATGTGCGCGGTAAGGAAGGACTGTGATGAAGTTCTTTGGGTTTAACTTTTATCCCAAAGTAATGAATTTGATTTCATTTTGAATTGTACCATAGATCTTGAGAAAAAAATTGCCTATCACCTCAATGTTAGACAGTGAATATTTAAAAAAAATGCTGAATCTACCAGAGATATCAAAGAAAAAATTATCTGGAATAGTGATAGTATTCTGAAATGGTGTTTGAAATAATTATTCATTTCTAGAAGTGTTAGACGCAGAAGAAACAGCTAAATGAAAAGAAAACAAATTACTCCATTAACAAATTAGATAGTTGTAGGAACCCTAAATTTTATCCATATTAATTTACATTTAATTTACTGTCGGTTTCTGCTCCTATGAAGTCTTAACAGGCGTCTGCTCACTTCTTATTAAGTAATTCGTATAATATTATAGCAATTTTAGATTAGTAGGAAAAAATCGTAGTCGTTGTGGTGCTGCGGCAGAAAAAAGGGTGGAAAAATGTCATACAAGAACTGGTCCGATTTTTATATTCCAACATGCATCGTATATGATGATGTTATTAGAGGCGGGAAAGGTCATGGAACGGGAAGGAATTAGGACATGACATCAACGAGGAAAACTAAGTTATTTTCAGAAACCATGGAAAACCGAACAAACCGGTTGAAGCGAACAAGATATAATTATGTTAATGGTAGTGGTGGGAAGTCCTACAACGTTTTCAGGTCGAACCCCACAGAATGCAAATCCGAATCTCCATTATTTCATTATCTTCAATTTTAGGAAGCCAGTGGTATATCAAAAGACATTAGTGACACTTCTGGAGTATCTATCTACAAATTTTCTGTTCTGATCCATGTGACCTAAAAGTGATTTTAATAAGAAATTACCGAGCGTGGTGGGTGAGCGGTTAACGGGAGGACGCCGGTTCGAATCCCCGTCCTTGCATCCAGATTAGGGTTGTCCATGGTTTCCCCAAATCACTCCAGGCGAATGCCGGGATGCTTCCTTCAAAATACCATGGCCGAATTCCTTCCCGTTCCTTGTCCCCATTCCCATCCAGCCTTTAATGACTTCGACGTGCCGTAAAGCCGTAAGTAAAAAAAAAAAAAATATAAAAAAATATTTAGATCACTACGCGTAAAGTCGAAAGACAATTATAAAAGTTTCCTGTGCCAAACATATCTTTCACCGACGTAAGTGTCTGTGCTTAATAGGATTTTTACTATAGTTGATACTGTGCATAATTTGGCAGAAAGAAGATTTTTACCTTGAAGAAGACAAAATTGTCAATAGCTGTATCAGGGAGGATAAATTGATGAGATTTCTTATTTTCGTGACAAAACTCGGAAACAATATCCAAGGGAAATGTAAAAGCAATCTATCATTGTAAACATTTATAACGATGCGATATATTAATTTATGTCCTATTCTTCTTCCTGGAGATCTATGTCTTGCGTTAGGAAACTGAAATTATCAGAAATTCTACCTCTAGATTCATGTTGCAGTAGGGTAAAATTACTGCAGTTTCCATCATCGATCTAAATCAATTTGCACTGATTTACCGCGGGCGGTGTACGAGACAAGCTATAAGTCTCGACAGGAAACGAAAAATCAAGGAACGTGGGGCGTTTCCTCATATCCTCCTTCTCCACCCATCGTTCTGTGTTCGCTTTTTTTGCGTATCCTCTTCTTCCTAACTCAATCGGACCGGAAATTCATCATTTGCTGGTTCGCGGCCGGGATTCATATTTATGGGGGTGTGATTACAAGGTCGGCGGTCGGGCGGGCCAGAGATTTACGACGGGCCGCAGGATGGCGTCAAGAGAGAACTCCGCCATCTTTGAGGCGAGCCGTGAAATACAGCTCTGCCGCACGCCACGCCACTGCCTACGTGGCGTCTGCTTAATGATCACTCTTACCTCTACACTAAACCGCTTCCAGTTTACTCACGACCCAAATGAAACGCCTGGTTTATACAAGAAATAGTTCCGGTTATCTGACACCCTTTGACAACAGAGTCATGGTGATATGAACAGGGAAGGTTCGACAGTGTACTGACCAGACGTTGCAATATTCAGGCTATGATATCTATGAATTCTAGTTGCATTTCCCAAGTTCCAACGGCTTTTCAATTCAAACATACCAGGCGGTAAGTAATTCGTTTATCAGTGAAAAGAAAAGTTCTTGTAGGTCAATTTTAACAAGAGCGGAGCATTACTGGGATTTTCGCAGGATACGTAAAATTTGATAATCCACGGCACACATTTTTTTAGCCAGCAAGTAATCATCTTTCAACACTCAAGTGAAGGGAAAAAAATGAAATAGGTGCAATTTCTTGGAAGGTGGCATAACGATTTTTTCATCTTTTTATAGACCCCAACCAAAGATAGATGAACACTCGCAAATGAAGCATAGTAAGCCAGTACGTCAGAGACAGAATTTTCCTTTTTTCCTTCGGGGCCTACATTTTAAAATGAGATCTGAACCACGGAGTAGTCACAGAGTACTCCGTATACAAAAACTAGCTCTGTCAGAGTTATGTACCATTAGCGAGGACCTTCTGTTTTCGAGAAATGCACATAAGGGGTTAGCTCTTGCAGCTTTACCGTGAAGACAAGCGGCACAGTTAATTACGGGAAGACTGAAATCAGGATTTGAGCAGGAATCTTCATGCACCTGCAATCAGCCATAGTAATGTGAAAATCGAGGTACATTTCGCAAAATCAAAAGTTACTATCTGCAACACGATTCATCCAGACTAGACACTACACGACCTTTTTTTATTTCCTTACGACTTTTCGCTCCGTCGATGTCGAGGATATTAGAGGCGAGATAGGACTAGGAACAAGGTACAGGAAGGAATTCTGCCATGCCCTTCTGAAATGACTATCCCGGCATTTTCCTGGAGTGATTTTGGAATACCACGGAAAACGGAAATCTGAATGGCCGAACTGGAACTCGAGAATGAGTCATCCCGAATGCAAGTCCATAGCGCTACCGCTCACACACCACGCTCTGTACATAACGAGTGGTTATCCAAATATTCTACAATTCAATGTCAGTTAGTAGACAAAGGCTATTCCGTATATAAAACACTTCCAGAAACCTACAGTCATTTCTTACTTTCTTTTGCTGCAATAAGAGGGCAATATGGAAAATAGTACTCATTTAATGATTAAAAAATAAGCAGGATTTTTAAGAGAATCTACTCTACACAGTCGCTACGTAAATGTAAACACTTGTCGCACAGTGTAATGAATTTTTTGTATCCTTGCCTCATATTCCTCTGCCGCTACCCCATCGAGAAACCCCTCAAACTGCCGCTACTAAGGCGACTGTAGTGCGCATGGACCCATCGATCACAAATAATGTTCGACAATTTTGTGATGAAGAATACAAGATACAAGAGAAAATTCCTTACTGATTTTATCCAATGTGTTATCGTTCTTTATGAGTTCTTCTACCGAATTCAGCAAGTCGTCCGTATCGACCGATGGATACCTATTCGCTCGCCATTATAGATGTTTTTTCTCCCCGAGTTAAAATATCGACACCATAGCCGAGTAGATGACTCGTCCATTCCATTGTTTCCATAAAGCTCTCTGATTTCGTGGAGAATATTACACAGACCCACATTTCTCGCGTTAAGAGATCGATTAACAGATCTCATCTCAAATCTGGTGACGTTCTCAGTTTTTGCACATTTTTAAACACTTGCAGAAACAAGAAAACGGTTAAAGGCAGAACATAACCTGACACAGAGTAAGCAGACAGTGGATTGAAACGAGTTGACATTGAATGGCGGCTATCTGAGACGCCAGCTCTGTACACGGATACTACTCTCCTGACGGCCCTCCAACATTTTATTAAAAACCTTCCGTCTTACACATGACACAATCGACGAAAGTTCGGAAAATAGCGTGCAGCAATACTGAATTCAAGAATGACTTCGAAGGCAGTTATTTACAAGCTACATTCATAATAGTAGTATGATGTCTATTTACTTGGCTTGATATTAAAAACAATTAATCATACGTTATTAATAATTATAATTTCAACAAAATGAAAAGGGCTCTTTAAATAATAACTTACAAGAATCTCACAAAATACCAGAATACGTAAAAGTTAAAGCAGCTGGCTCCGGAAACCGTCAACGAAAGTTGAAAGTGTTGCAAACAAATTAACACGTACATGTCAAGGTCGCGTGACTGCCTTTATGTACTTGCAGCATGCTTTTTTCATTTAGACTGCGAGCTCATATTTTTACTTTTTTCGGTGGAGTTGAATGCCATTCTTAAAGCGATACTGTACATCCAGGATATAGGGAATGCCAACAAAGACAGCTCGGACACCAGAACTGCCCTCCTAGCAAGTCTACATATGCATCTATACTCGGCAATTAAAATATATATATATATTGGTGGTAGAGGCACAAAAACCGAATCTGTGCATTCTAGTCCCGAATAGCACGAGAAGAATTCGTATAAGCATCAATACGGCGTCTAATTTCTATACTCTTCTCTCCTGCCATTGCAACTCAAATAGGTTGGACGAAGTATTTCATCGCACTCGTAAATAAAAGAAATGGCTCGCATGTTTGCTAATAAATTCAAATGAAACCTACGTCGTGTGTCTGTCAGACAATCACACCCCAATATACGTATGAAGCTTTTGTGAGAACTGTGGCAAACAGTCACGAATCGAGCGGCTGTTTCCGTACTTCTGCCAATCAACCCCTTGCGATACTGACCGCGAACGACATAACAGTAGTCCAAATTTGGAATTACGAGAGTTTTGTACGCTATCTCCTTTGAATGTACGTTACAATTCTTCAATATGCCATTTATGAATCGCAGCGTAGAATTAGCTCTACCTACGACCGAAATTATACGTAGGTCCCATTTCGTGTTGCTTCGGACCGTTACGCCAAAATACTTTATGAAATCAACCATGTCAATATGTGAACTGTTTACTTTGCAAACCTCAACAAACGGATTCTTTTTGTTTGCTATGCACATTGCCTTGCAGTTTTTACAATTCAGTGTAAGTTGCCATTGATCGCACCAAGCTGAAATAATGTCCAGATCCCGTTGAATTTTTGAATAATCAGCCCAATTTCTTACTTCCCTGTAGATGAATCCATCATAACCGACCAATCCCAAACTGCTATTCGAAAATCAGTTTGTTAAGAAAAGCAGTGGCCCTATTATTCTTCCTTCAGTGACACCTAATGTAAGATTTAAATTAGTAGAAGCGTCTTAGTCAACGACGACACACTGCGACCAACTAGTTAGAAAATTTCGTAGGCCTACCCGTTTTCAATTCTGCTCCTATAAACAGAACGCTCGGATCTTCGCTAAAAGGTGGTTATGTGGTACAGAGTAGAAAACTTTCTGAAAGTCCAAAAATGTTATATCCTGCGTCAATAGCTCATGTGAAAATAGGGCCAGCAGTCTTTCACACGATTTGATATTCCAAAAACCGTGTTGGTTCGGTGTAAGTAATTCATTTACACCTAGAAAGTATATAATGTTCGAACATATAACACGCTCTAAAATTATACAGCAAACAAGATGTTAGACATATGGTTTGGTGGATCGTAGAATCTCATTCTTGAAAAGTGGCACTACCTGCGCAGTTTTCCAATCGGTAGGTACTTTTTTCGCTTCTAAGGATTTATGGTAAATACAGACACAATCAGATTTTTGTAACATACTCTGAAAATATTCTTACTGGGATACTACCGGACGTTTCAATTGCTTTGCAGTACCTGCAGGATCTATTCGTAACTTCACACGTTATGATAAAATGGGTGTGCTATCAACATTTACATCAACGAACGAATTTTCAAAATCGTTATTAAGTACGTTAATTTTGTTGCAGCTTTCGTTAAGCTCACAACCATCGTGTATTAG
>JARYHS010013630.1:84868569-84888349 GCA_031002005.1 Vandiemenella viatica
AGATCAAGCTGAAATAAAGCTGCCCCAATTTTCCCACATCCCCCCACCTTCATTTGTTTTTCTGTTTTTAAATATGTTGGAAATTGATTCTCTTCATGAGATAGGTTCGATGTTAGAGTGATATAGTGATGGCTTTTCTGTCATATTATGCCGACTCAGTGTTGTTTGGGACAAATCGTACGTTACCAACAGTTTTCTATATTCAATTCTGGCAACGAAATTCTTAATCCACCCGTACGAAGTCGCGGGTATCAGCTAGTTTATAACAACGACATGCAAACTGTTGGATTCTTTTGATTGAAGATATACTTTCACCTGGGATATATCTTTTTCTACGTAGTATTTATAAAAATTCAGATTTTTTAAAACATAAAAACAACCGTCAATAGCAATTTCTATAATTGTATAAATATTTTTGTTATGTTTGATATTATTTTATCATAAAAATTATTTCAATATAATCTTCCATTCGGCATCTGGCATTCAGAAGAACCCGGAAACCGCAGATTCGATCAAACAGATTTCGTCTTTCTATGTTTCCAAAAATACTACAGAGAACTGCCATAATGTTTCCTTAAAATGCCCATGACCTATTTCCAAAAAAAAACACAAAAAAAAAATCATAGAGATTCAGAATAGGTCTCACAACCTGCAGGTTTTATGTTTATGTATCATTAAAATACGGTACAATAAACTTACCAACGGAGAACAGAAATTTTCTTCCTAATGAAAATTGAGAACAATTAAACTTAATTTAATTAATTTGTGATGGAGCGCACGCTCCATTGGCAATATCCCTACATGCCCGCTTCCCTTCTTTCTTGTACCCGCCTATTTTCCCCTCTATAAATTTTAAATTGTTTGAGCGCTTTTGGTAAATTGTTCCAGACTTCCTTACTTACGAAAGAAAATTTTTCCTCGCCATTATGCCTAAAATCGAATGTCAGCTTGTGGTCATAGTCATCTTTTTTTCATGTGCAATATCTTTCCACGCCTCATCATTAATATACGCCTTGAACACATCCAGTAATCTCTTCAGCCTCCTTCTGTCTTCCGGTGAATACGTTTCGAGCTCTACAGAACATTTTTGTAAACTTAAGCAATATTAAATAACCGAATTGTTTAATGAAGTCCGCCAAATCCGCAAATAAAAAGCGTGCGGAGCATTTGTGTATCAGCAACGTTTAAGGATTATTTCCTCCTTAACATAGCAAAATTAATATTCATCATTTATTACACAAAAAATAGATTAAATAATATATACTGAAAAAATAAAAAATCGTATATTGCGAAAACTGTGATACAGAAGATGTAAGTTAACTAAAGTTTCTTAGAATTTAGCAAGGATTACATTGGAGCTGTAAGAAATAAATAACACATGAAATATAATTGACCAGATATTTCATAAAATGATTGTTACTACTTTCATCTTACGTGGTTTCATAGTCTGCCTACCTATATTAAAAGATAAAGGATTGTTATGAATTTTTTGTAAAAAATAGTATTAACATTAATATATAGCCCAAAATGTCAACGCGTCAAAAAAATAAATAAGAAGATTTTTAAGTTAAGGCGTAACCTCTAATCCCTTACTTTACTAATAATTACTCTATTATGGAGCTAACATGAAAAATGTAATTTCATGTCAGGTAGAAATTATCGAAAGATTTTGTTAAAGGTCTTAAAATAATAAAATTATTTTCTAGTTCATAAACTCAGTCAGCATCGGAGAGTTATTTTATAGACATAGAAAACTACTGAAGGGAGTGTGAAAACCCCAGATGTTAAAAAAAATTCACATGTTGTATTTGATGGAGATACAGAAAAACCAGATGAGTTAAATATAAATGAAGCAGCAGAGAAAGAAGATGACAGCAGAAACGTCGAAACAAAATAAATTCCATAATAGTGAAGACTACGATACCGCCAATTGTCTGACTTATAAGACGAAGCTAATATCGTATTTCCAAAAAGCAGTGAACTATGTAGATAAAAATACACTTCAAGAAATGCTTTAATCGTATTCCAATCAACAGAATGCCTATAACACCCACTGTTTTCTCCTATGTCACTAGCGGTCTGCTTCGTTTTGCACCTCTTTTATAGTCTCGCTGTCCGGCCTTTAAGTGCCATTCGACAGTTTCGCATTAAGTCTTTCACTGAATCCCAAGAATTATTGAGCTGTAATGCACTGTTTAGGTGAAGTTTTTTGTTTCTATACGGATTTCAATGGCTTCATTAATAACATTGCCCAACAATCTGCTTCTGTTGGTTTTAATTTTGTTAACCTCAAACCTTGCCTTACAAGATAGAAGTTATTCATGTGAATCTCAGTTATTTGGCTACGTTACTAGATATTTCAGATGCAAGACGCATTTGATGTATGATACTGGATCATTTCAAAGTATTTGACTGTGTGAAACATAGAATGATGATTAATACGAATAAAATTGTTTGATTAAAACATAAAGTTGCTTGCCGGGTACAGAATTTTTTAAAAGGTAGAAAGCAGAGAGTTGTGATGAAGAACATTATTAAAACAGGTGGAAGATAGAAGAAGAATATCACGCGGTACAGCGTTGTTGGTGGAGTCATAAATCTGATCGATAGCAGAGAATTGTAAACAGCAACCAAGGATAGTATATTTAGTTGGGTATGTGAAGATGGAATGAAAAAATATGCCAAAAGGCTCAGCTTTTAGGAGCAAACAAAGAAAAATAAAGGTTTTGTATGATTAGAAATTAGAGGATAAATTGCTTGGTAAAGGCATAAAGTGTAAATATCTTGGAATGTCATCTGATAGGTTTCAATGTCTAGCATCTACTGGAAAGGATGATGAGGGAATATACCTTAAAACGAGGGAATTGCGATACAAGGCATTGTTCAAGACGTTGAGTGGGCATGTTGGAGACAGTGTGGGACTCAGATTATGGGTATCAGTTACAAGATTAGGACGGCAGCTACATTTTTTTTTATAAAAATCACTGTAGAACACAGTCAGTGCCTGGTATAAAATGGAAGCTGGGGTCGGGGTCATTGGAATACAACAGGCGGAGGAAACAGACTGCTGGAAGTGTTTAAGGCATACATTGGCGACGAAGTCTAAAAGAATATTTGTAGAATAATTACCACTGGTACGTTGAAAGGATGAGATGAACATGACCGTCAACTAACATTTAATTTCAGACATAAAGGAGTGCGAAATTTTTCATTCCGAGTAGCAAATCGGTGATTGGTAATTGGAATTAATTATCGAGGGTCAAACCAGCTAAAAAATCCAAAGAATTTAAGATGCACATTCATTTAACGTAAAGAAGGTGTGTAGGTAAATTATCACGCGCCATATACACCATCGGAATTTATTGTTCATAAAAAAAAGCCTGTTAGATCACTAGGAAATAAGATTGCCCACCATCAACAAAAATATTCACTGCAACATAATGAAGTGAATCATTCATGATAACCTCCGCTTTGAATGACAGTACTTTGTCAGTTTCCAGCAATCATCTGAGATTAAACATCAACGAATAAGTGACGGTTAAACAACCAGTCTGAGATTAAAACGGGAAAACTAATAAGAAAAATGGCCTTCGGTCATGAGTTTTTATAACCGCAGTTTCACTTCACTTGTTAATTAGTCAACGGGATTCACATGTCAGTTTCCCACAGTTTTGGCTCCATAAGGTACCTTTTTAAAATGCCATATTTTGACACATTTTAGCCCAATTCTCTGGTTTTAGAACAAAGGAAAACTCTATTCACCGGCAATTAATTAGCGAGATTGGTACTTTTCTCTCCATTTTCCATCATGTGAAATCCGTTTGCTTAGAGTGGGACTACATTGCACTGTTCCATATGATAACGGTTACTACACCTGCCAACGACTTTCAAGTCCATTATGTTCGAGATGGCTGTCAAAACATCCTATAAACGGTGGTTTCTTAAGTGACTAAAAGCTCTAGAACGTTTTATTAACAGTGGACATGGTTAAATACCTTGCAATAGCTGTTTTTTGTTGCAAAATTTCAATAAATAATGGTAACATCAGTTAAATATGATTAACGTTAATGATCAAAGTACTAGTCGTTCACTTACAGGATGCACATATATGCCAACCGTCTATTCGTTAGACTGCTGATGAAATAAATGTATGGACGCAGAGGTGGCGTTCTCGGAAGGGAAGCATAGCAGTCACCGATTATTTACAATGAGCCATAATGAGAACCCGTGCCACGATGAACAGCACAGCTACGGGCATTCCAAGAACGCCACGAGACTGGAGTCTGTGTGAATCATGCACGAGGTCCTAACGCGCTTCCGCGTCTTTCTTGTTAGATGGCATTTCTTGTTTGAGAGATGCTTACCCGTCTGGTCGAATACAGATGTTACAATATGTATCATCTACAATTTACTTCTCATAAACCTTGAGACGATGTCATAAAATTTTTGTGTGTGAATTTCTTGTGTAATATGTCACTCTGAACAAACATGATAATTGTTTCTGCATTAGTTTGCGGACGGATGATTCGACATGAATATATTCGACTGATTTGACACCAGTGTCGTGCAAATTGCCGTCTACTCACGTTCGAACTCGCTTTATTATTCCTATGACCGATCCTCCCTGCTCGGGCGAGCTGTGACCGCTGGAGCTTCCCCAGGCTGGGTGGTCAAACGAAGACTCGGTGAGCAAATGAAGTCTTAGTAATGCAGCAATAACGCGTAGTGTCTTCCTCGTCCGAGCCGCGCAACAATGATGGTACATCGTAGAAAACTGGACAAGATTGTATGGCAGGGGCATTCTCGAACCTACAATATATAAACGATTACTACCAACATTTTTGTGTATGTTCTATAAATTAAATCGCCATAGACGTGAAGTGCAACGTGTATGTGTTTGATAAACATATGTAACGGAAGTATTAGAAACTATGAGATCAGAACATAGCGCAACGAAAACTATAACATAAATCAGTTATCTATAGCTACTCTAATACATAAAGTCTACCCTGAATTTGAAATTAGTTTATTACGATTTATACTGAGGTTTTAAATAAACGTGATGTCTCGTAAAGATTTGAACCTATTAATGCACAACATTGAACTCACTTTAAAGCCACGAATGATACCACTCTAATAAATGATTATTGATAGCTAAAGGATCATTCATGTGTTCAGGAGAAAGGCCGTTTCACTTTTTCTTAAATGTCGGAACATCACCACAGAAATGTTGATATGTGGTCAAATCTGCCAATATTTACTTTTTGAATAACATAGTGTTTTTCTCGGTCTCTTAAGTATCCCAATTTTCCGAAAATAAACTATACATCTTATAAAATTATACAACAACATGTAGAAAATAATAAGAAGAAAACATATACTTTCCACTCCTTAATTTTTCAATTACTTTGTTCTTCTATTTTACGATTTTAAGACTGCGATGCAGTTCGTGGCTGTTCCGATTGTACGGAGCAAGTACCAGCGTCGCTTCGTCCCCGTCCAGCACGTGAATAACAAACGGAGCCTACCGTCATGCTCGAGCTTTCGTCCAGGCTCGGTCCTCTGCACTGAATTTCCGGAATTTGGCCGGCAGAGGTCGCGCTGGCAGCGACAAACCAAGCGAGCCTAGACAGTGTTTACACGACTCTATTCGACACCCACTTCTCAGCTGCGCAGAATAGGTCCGCAGCCGATCAATGACTATAACTCTAGCATTCAACGAAAACTTATATTGGGGGCCGCTCACAACTGCCAGAGTTTAGTCGCGCACTCGGTAGTCGCACTCTCGAAGACCTGGATGGATTACGATGACGGCGCCGTCCCGATGTTGGGCTTCCAGTTCGTTGCCGGTGACAGCACATCGATTATTCAGCTTGGTGGCCACAAACGATCTGCAGAAATGATGAATCTGTGATGAAACACCGACTTGAGTAAGGAGGAGACAGGTTGGGAGTCACATTGGGTATTCGACTGATTGAGCCAGACGTCGGCAAACAAGTTCTTGTTTGTTTGCTGATTTAATATCAGCTTGTCGCTTATTAATATTATTATTAAATTATTTCATTCGAGCCCAGTACAAGGAACATTGAGCAACCTGGTTGAGAAGGTTTCGTTCGTTACGTGATGACCAGTGGCAGAGGCAGTAGTAACGGAAGTGCAATCAGTTAATTAATTAAGCAGTAATTATTCACCAGTGAGGGGGAGCTGTCGGCCGCTCACCCGTCAGTATAGCTACACACGCAGTGCACACAGTCCATATCGCCAGTATGTATCTTTCTTTAACGTTTGCACACCTAAATCCACGTACACTATGCAGCCATTTACTTTTGAAGAAATTTAGTGTTTTTTAATTGCTTTAACAGTGGTGCTTTTTTTACAAATAACTTTAACAGTATAGCCAATTATAAAGGCACAGATATAATTCTCGTGAAGAGACATCACTTAATGATGCGGGCACGAATACAATGTGTTCAATTCAGAATTTAGTATTGTTCTACTTGTTCGAATGTAAAGCAACGATTTTCTCAACTCGGATCAATGCTCTTTCCACTTCTATTGTAACGGTAATAAATACCAACAACAACAGAAACAGTAGGCTACATAAAAAGGAAGCTGCCAAAATCGAATGGATCAAATTACTAAGATCTCCTCCATAATTTCCTCCAAAAGTAGCACAAAGAGAGAAAATGGTAATCTAAATATCAGTACAAAAAAGAAAATTACATTCTCTCTTCTCCAAAGACAGAAATACCGGAAACAGGTCAAATTCATCCGAACAAATTCCTCATATCTCCAGTTGAAAGCGGTTGTATTTCGGGTTTACGGTCAATATCTACCAACTAGACCCTACTTTTTATATTTATTTACTCGACCCTGTCTCCTGCATTGAGATTTATTTTGAAGACCACTGTCGCCGGTCCTGGCAGTGTAGGGGCTAGCACGCTGGCCTCGCATTGTAAGGGCCGCCGGTTCGAGTCCGGCCTCGGGCATGGGTGGTTTTAATTAAGTGTTGTATACGTCTTGTGCTGTCCTCACTGTAGTGTTCACAAAATCATGATTATAGCCTGATACAACACTCGGTACAAAAACAAATTGCAGCTGGCTAAATAGTCGCAAAGACCGAAGGCCATATTAAATAAATAAATAAAAAAGACCACTGTCAGTTGTGGTAGTCAACATCTCACAGCCACAGGACGCGGTCTAATGGAGTAGATATGAGCAACGCAACGTATTCGTCTTCACCATTTTGGCAAGCAGTGGGCAAAACAAAGACAACAATGAAAGTGTCACAGTACCTTGCAATGGCCTAGGCCTGATGTTCACGTTTTGATCAGACAGCGCAAGCTTACCTGTAAACTGTGACTCAACAAGACAGGTTTCTAAATGAGAGCAACTTGAGCAATCAATATTTACACATATACGAATTCATCTGTGAACGATGGTGAAACAAGAACAGTTTTATTATATGTTTGGATGCTTTGACGTATGTATAAACATCATACACACTACATTGCACCAATGGTAAACTGAAAACAATTCAGCTCAATGCTAAGTTCCTAGCAGCCAACCCCCAAGCTCCGTTTACAAGCAACTCCAGCACACAATAGTTTCCATACCTTCTCATTACCCCCAACAGCCTTTCACCCTGCTTACCAGTATTAAGAAAGATTACCCCCTTTTTCGAATTGTTAACTTGGCTCACAGTTTGTCACCAGAGTTTGCTTTGCAATCATTGGCGTAGTAAGCCCCGCGTATGTTTCTCCGTGCTGAGCAGGTCAGAGCATGACTGCGTTTCCAGTATAGTGACCAACATCTGCAATAGTTCATATGAACGTTCTCCTACATATTCCATTCAGCAACCAAATTCTTAAACTCATCCCCCGCACTACAAAATGTACAATAAACATAATTTACACGGTAAATACTTCCTTATTACAGTTTTCGACTCCAGACATTAAATCAGTTAGCACGTTAAAACGCTTCTTAATCATAATAACGTGTACTAAGCATTCTTGAACGATTTGGTTGACGATTTATTCAGAAGCTGCGTAATCGCATTCTGTTAACTGTGAAGTACCCCATTTGTAGGCAGTATTTCTACATCTTGAATGTCCACTTCTTGTTGAGATGACAGCAGTTGTTCCTCGGAAGCTGCATTCCTGGTAGTGGTTGGATCGAATCTTCAGGTGCCATCTGATGAAGGCATAATGTGACAATTTTTCCTTCAATACTTTTTTGACAGGGAACTTTGCCAAGCTTACTGCATCATCTCTGTCTCAGTCGGGATATTAGAAAGAACGTGGAGCCCCTTAATCGGTGTTGGATTTAGTGGTCCATTTATGATCCTCATTGTTGCATTGAGTTGCGTGTCTACTTTTTTGGTATGTGCACTTTTCTGCAGGACCGTAGAACGTACAAGCCCAGGCTAGATAACATGTCATTATGGCCATATAGGCAACTGAAAATCGCCGAGAAGGTTTGAAACAAAATTGGTACATGATTAATTGACTTTCGGGTTTTGTTGAGGAAAGGTGGTACAGTTATAGTATTCCCCTTATATTTATGTTTAGTTATTTTACAAAATTGGAATAATAGGATTTTTAGGTGGTAAACATTTAAGTACGGTCTTTGTTTAATTTTAATAACTTAAGTTTAGATGTTAAATCTATAGCTATATAAATGAGCAAGTTTGGATGTACTATCTGGCTCAATCACGCCTTAATTACTCAATTGATTTAAATGAAAATTAGTACGGATGTAGTAAATCGTATGCGAGGTGACATGCATCCTGCCAAAACGAATAGTTCCTTTACAAATTGCCACTATAAATTTGCAAACATAAAACTTTGTAAACGGCTGTTTACTCTTTGTGTTTCATGTCGCAAATAACGCTTTACAGAAATAAAAGCCAGAACCTTCTGATATATGAATGTATTTAGCTTAATAGCGCTAAAACCGATGCACTTGATAAATTATACTATCTGTAAGTTCACAAAGAGATGTCTTCAGTTGCGTACACAAAATAGTATGACACCTCAGGTATCGTACCGTAATTCCGTTTGGAATATATGCCTTTTAATATATATGAAAAATAAAAGCGTGAAAAAAAAGTAAAATGCTGACCCAAAAGTCGGTTCACACTAAAATTGCAAACATGGTCGAGCGTGAAATGTTGTTATATTTCTATGTTCACGATTCCATCTCGGTTCAATTTATTTCCTGCGTGTCTTCTTTTTTGGTACCATACGCCCTCTGTAATATTACAAATTATTTTTAACACAATTTAAAACTCAACCGAAGATAACTAACTTATTTTTATTTTTTGATCAAAATTTTTGTAGAAATCACTACAAACAGTTGCCTATGATTTAAAAAAGTTTTTTACTTATTGTACAATAATCTATCTGTTACCTATTAAATCCTAAGCAACATTTTCTATATCAGGATTCCTAATTACAGTAGGCATACATTATCACATTTAATTATATTTTTCACCTTCAATATGAGCTGCAACTGGACTAAAGCACGCTCAGTAACACAGTCATTGACCCGCAATATTAACGTAAGTTGTGTTACGAGCTGTAGGTAATGAATTCTGGACTTTCCGTTGTATGGCCTAAGTTACGAGCATATTAGTATACATTTTTAAATTACGTTGCTTTAATAATTGTCATGAAGCTGACGCCATATTTCATGTGGCCAAATGTAGTTCGGCATGTATTCAGTATTTAATTTACTTCGCTTTTACGAGAGCCATATTACCAGCGACATTACTCAGCTGGTTTTTACTTTGGTATCACGATCTGAAATTGTGGGTCATTCGTGACATCACTAACATTCAATATAGTGAATGTATTATTGCACGACTGATAGAAGCTTTGATTTTCTAGCGACAACATTAGCGGAGTTTGTGACTTGGTTGAAGTGCAGCCTGAACCAGAATGACAAATGAAAATTTATTAGTAATTCAATGTTTTCATGAGTGCCAGTTAAGTGACATGTGCCGCATTGTACCGAAATTGTGTCAGAAGATCTATAATAATAGTTCCGCAGAAGGAAATACACTGATGATCCAAAACATCATGACCACTGGCACTGTGAGATTGATCGTCGCCTAGTGACGTTGTTGGTAGATCATGCGGTAATGATAAATATACTATCGGAGCAGAGACGCTTGAAGAGTCATTCTAGCGACGATATATGTGACAAATTACGGTATTTACGAAAGTCATATAGGGAATACTCTGACATAAGAATAACGAAGAGCAGATTGTTATGGCCTGGCGCTTGGGAAGGTGCATCTTGGAAACAGCGAGGCTGGCCGGCTGTTCACGTGCTACTGTAGTGAGCAGCTATGGAAAGTGACTGAAGTATGGTGAAACCACGAATAGGCTACAAGGTGGTGGACGTCTACGCCTCATCCCAGAACGTGAAGATCGGAGGCTTGTCCGCTCTGTAAAGAAGGATAGGGGGCGATCTGTGGCAGATCTGACGGCAAAGTACAATGCTGGTGGAGGCACAAGAGCTTCGGAGCATACCATTCAGCGCACGTTGTTGAACATGGGGCTCCACAACAGATGACCCCTACGTGTTCCCATGATGACCCAACGACATCCTCAATTACGATTGCAGTGGACAGGATATCATCGAAATTGGACCATGTATCAATGTAAATGTGTCGCCTTGACGGATGAAGCACGTTTCTTGTTGCTTCAGGTCGGTGTTCGTGTCCGGATACGCCGTCTTCCAGGCAACAGCTGCTTGAAACATGCACCACATAGTAGACACAGGACGGCGGGGAGGAGGGGGGGGGGAAGGGGGCAGTATTGTGGTATGGTGGACATTCATCTGGGTTTAAATTAGACCTGTGGTAGTGATCGAAGATACCATGACAGCTGTGATCAACTAGTACCCTTCATGCTTCATGTCTTCAAAAACAGCGATGCCATCTTCCAGCTGGATAACTGTCCGTATCACAATGCCAGAATCGTGGTACATTGGTTCCGGGAGCATGTTAGGGATTGTGCACAAACTACGTGGCTCGGTACAGGGGGGGAGGGGTTAGCTTGAAGGCTGCGATGGGCTACGTGGGGGGAGGAGGGGTTCCGAGCCAGGCCACGTAGCTTTCCTTTCGTAACATTTTTTACAGTTAAAATAAGGAACAGAACACACAACAGCATGTGAATAATTATTTCCCTCAATTAATTATCTCCGTATGTAATTTATGATAGTCTGACGAGAGAAAACAATAGAAAATGTCTTCTGGAATCAAAATGGAAAAAAGCTACGTGCTACGTGGGGGGGGGGAGGGGGGGAGTTCACAGGAGGCCCCTTAGTGAGACACGTTGATGTCTTGGCCACCAAATGTGCCGGGTCTCAACCCGATAGATCACATCTGGGACGCTATCGGGCGCTAACTCCATGTCCACAAACCACTACCCGTAATTTACGGGAATTGCGTGATATTTGCGTAGACACCTGGTGTCAGATACCTCCGGAAATCTACCAATGACTTGTCGAATCCTTTCCACACCAAACCTATTCAGTATCCCGTTCCAAAGGTAGACCAGAACGCTATTATGCAGCTGTTTTGTCTCATCGGTGTATAAATCGTTGTTAACCTTAAAACTTTTTTAATTTGTGCTTTCGACAAGCTCACAAGATGCAATGTAATCTTCGCGTATTTGCTGCCGGATTTTGTGGGAGAAATACGAGTTCGTCGCCGAAAGCTCGTCTTTCACCCACACCCACACAATCCGTCAGCGAACCGGCGAAGATTACATTGCAGTGACACGTTGGGAAAGCCTTCGTTGACACAAGCTCACAAGATGTCTTCAGTTGCGGACATGAAATATTATGACACCTCGGGTATCTCACCGTTCATAATGTTTGTGTTATAATATATGTGAAATAAAAATTTGAAAAAAGTGCTGATTTTTAAGGAGCTGTATCAACGAAAGTTTGTGGTGGGGTTGAAATGCAGCCTGGACCAGAATGACCACTAATATTCCATGGTGAATAGTGTATAGTGTATTTGGAGTGAAGAAGGTGGCTGACATGCCGAGTTCTGGCTTTAATGAGAGAGTAATATGCGAACCGTATATTTCGGCGCGCGTTACTGATTTGTTTCCTAGCTTTGAGATACACTATTCTTTGAAGAGCAAAAGACAAGGAAGCAGTTAACCATATTTTCAACCCCAACGCAGAAATTTTTCAGCTTTCAAGCGGATTAATGCTAGTGATTCATTATTCCTTGAAATAGCTGATGTTCATAATGATTTTATTTTTCTCTGCAACTTGGTCAAGCAAAGAGAATTTAGTGTCACTGTTTATCCTCTAGATGCTGGGTCAAAATTTTTAAAAAAAAACAACAAATAAATAAATTTTCAGTCAGACTGGCGCGCAGTTCTCTGCTAATGTGTACAGCAGTGCTAGGTCTAATACAGCTGACACGAGGCGGCCGCAAAAGATCTCTGATTCACAGTTGTGTAAGAGTGAATCAGTATGGAACCGGTGCAGGTATATGGCAGTGTTCAAGACTTTCCTCGTACTGGTTGTCCTTGGCCTACAATTGCAGCTGATGATAGATATATGCAAATTTTCAGTGGGACGATGATTCTACCTACGCAGCTGAATGCTGATTTCTTGACGGCCGCCGAACCTCATATATCGTATCAAATTGGGAGATACCGGCATTTATGGCCAAGGCCCAGTGCAACACACTATATGGGTGCGCAGACGTCCGCGGTCGTTGTCGATCTTATCTTGGTTTTCCGCATGGAACCGCGTCAATTTATAGAAACCTAACGTTACAGCTATCATATTGTGGCTTTATTCAGCAATTTATCGACACGTATTGTTTCAGCCATCATTTTGTGGCTTTCTTCACAGGACTCTTAACGTTAGGTTTCCATAAATTGACACGGTTCCACGCGGACAACTAAGATAACATCAAAACACTATAGTTGGGCAAGCAATTGTGAACAGTGAACCACTCAGAACTGGTGCAAGGTATTGTTCACCGATGAAATTGTCTCATGTATGAGATCAGACGACAGCCAGCAACGTGTTTGGAGATAACCAGGCAACGTTGTATGACTCAGACAGTGTTAGTCCAATGACTCAAGGTGGTGTTCAGGGGTGGTGCGGTACACTTCTACGTGCATTTATGGCCACCTCAGTCTGAAGGAATACAGGAATAACAGCCTTTAACCCGTAGTGAAACGGTATAGCAAACATTTTTAAGAAGAATAAGTTTTCAAGAACGTTAAAACGCAAACCCACCGCACTGGTATTGCCCTACCAAACTACACTGCCTGTTTTCCAGACTAGACCATTATTGGATACTTCTGGGATCAATTAAAAACAATAGTTTCCCGAAACATGGGAAAATTATACAACCTGGGTGATTTACTGAAAATATAATGCGATAAATTGGACTGAAAGGCGATTGTAGTTGATGCATCTAAACGGATCCAACCTGCACCAAAGAAAGATCACTCTTCACTCTATATTGAAGTTGCGGAGGTTCCCTTGCAGAGTGCAGTCTCACAAAGTAGTACTTTACCATTTACAGTTTTGTTTTGATAAGCGTAACGTGTTTCGAATACGTTAAGATTTCATGTGTCTTCTCCATTTTTATGTCACGTGTCTTGATCTGTGTAGTGTTTGAGTAATGAAAAACTTTGTTTTTGACGTTTGTGTTTATTGTACTCTCCCAGTTTCTGACTAAAATTTTGGTTCTTTATTTCTCTCTCTTATTTAAAAAACAGATTTCCATAAAAGACAGGAGCCAGTGGAAGTGGATT
This sequence comes from Vandiemenella viatica, assembly GCA_031002005.1. NCBI lineage: Eukaryota > Metazoa > Arthropoda > Insecta > Orthoptera > Morabidae > Vandiemenella > Vandiemenella viatica. The sequence goes on from JARYHS010013630.1 coordinate 84,882,378, forward strand.
TAGACACCAAGCTACTGTGCTGACCGGTGTTGCAATCTAGGATCTATTTCACATTTGGGAGAACTCCGGTTCGGAACCCCGTTCGGGCATCCAGATTTGGATTTTTCATGGTTTCCCAAATCACTCCAGGCGAATGCCTGGCTGCTTCCTTCAAAAGGCCATGGCCGGATTCCTTCCCATTCCTTGTTCCCAGTCCTTTCCCTCCTCTAATGACCACGACGTTGACAAGCCGTAACAAAAAAGATCTATTTCAACTTCCAACGTTTGGTGTTGATTGTCAGTCATGAAATATCGCTTATTGTTTCATCCCTTGCTATTTTCTACACTGTGTATTTGTAACCTGACTGTTATAAGATTAGGAATGTTAAAATGTCACCTTGATAATGTAATTGTAAGTTTGAGATAGTTGGTTCTGTTCTCACTGCAATTAACTGAATTTGAAACATCATACTCGCAGATGGAATATTGGAACGGACAGTTAGATCCGTACCTTAATAACGTAATTGTAAGTTTGAGATAGTTGGTTCTGTTCTCACTGCAATTAACTGAATTTGAAACATCATACTCGCAGATGCAGTAATGGAAAGGACTGTTAGATCCGTATGTTTATAACTTTGTTTAGAGAGAAAAGCGTAGGCGTCTGGTAAAGGATGAGGATGGGCAGGACGTCTGGCGGGGTAGGTGTCGGCCAGCTCCGCGCGTCCTCCCACGGCTGTGACGAGACGGCCGTCACCTATAACTCAGCCGCCGCGCATAATTAACGCTAACAAGCGCCAATTAAAATGGACACACCAGCTTTGTTCGCCGGAGGTGACGACGGATACCTCGCCCACTCTTTTCCTCCCTCGAACCTCTTTTTTTCCTCGCCGAGGGAATAGACGAATACGAAAGCGTTATCCTTCAAGGATTTATACGAGCGCCGGCTCGGTGAGAAGCGCAGCTGCGCGCCGCCGACCGCTATAGTTGTAAATTTGGGCCGTATTAAATTACGTTTAATGAAGATATGCTGTCTGCGCTGCGGCGGGCGGCCGTATTGACAATGGAGCTGCAGCGGCCGCGGGGTCTGGCCGAGCGCCTCAATTTGAATGAGTGCTCGTCTGGAGGTGCCCGGACCATAAATACGTCTCCTAATTGAAGTAATGATGAAATAACATCAAGTTAACGATCGCGGCGGCGCTGCGGACGTCTTGCGGCGGACCCGCCGATCCCGGATCGTGAATTTTTCCCAGCTCGCCCGCCGCCCCTCTTGAAACTGAGCAGGCTCGTCATAACCCTCCTTGGCCACCCGCTCCGCCCAATTACCAGGAGTGCCGTACCCGCGCGCACTAATGGCAGGCACACTAAAAGAAACAGGGCGGGGGCGAAAAACTTGTTATGGCCCACCCCCGAGCCATGCAAAATACTGCGAGCTGTGTGCGGGCTAACGGAGTCAGCTCATAACGCCGTGAGGACCCCACTGCCAACCGTCCCGGGCAGTCGGGCTGCTCTCTCGTGGAGACTTCATTAATTATCTTTGTTAAGATCATCGTCTTTTTCTTACAGCAATGATACTACGTCGACCTAATCCACGGAGAAGCGTAGTCAGTGGTTAAGTTGTCGACTGGAGATCGAAAGGTCCCCGGCTTCGAATCCCAGTCTCCGCGCTGCTTTATACATAGGCCCTTAAACCTACGTTCACCTCTGACATAGCTTGTTACGCAGTGTAAAGTACACAAGAACGCTTCCGTAGTTCGATTATACCTTAAACTGCAGGTCTCCTATAACCTGTGGGTACTGCGTAAGGTCACGCGGCTACGATAGGGGCGGATTGCGCAGCTATAAGAAATGTGTCAACTGGTCATTACCACCACACGAACTTACGTTTTACCTAACTGACATGAAATTCTTAACGCATCTTTTCTACTATCGAAATTACAATAATTGTGTTTTTCTGAATTTTCCACTATGACGGGCAAAATACACAGATATGACGAAACAATATCTCTTGCAGCAAACACTAGCCTCCGTCTTGCTTGTTACGGGAATCTCTTGAAATTTTGTAAACAAACCAAAGTGGGGAAATGCAGTAATCCCTAACAAAACGTAAGCTACACTACCAAGCAGTGGGCCTGAATTAAATTAGATGCGATCTGAAAGAAGTTACGTCTTTTATTGCCAAATTACACAAAAATCCGTTATTGTTACGATCTCCTGTGGATTTTTCGTAACTTTGTCATTCTCACCGTACCATAAATGGCTAGCAAAATCAAAGTAATCGATTCCTAAGTTGCAGTTAATTACATCTATGAATATTTAATTTTGTTCATAAAATTTAATCCCTAAAAGTATGTTTAATTCCATGTAATTAATTAATTAATTCTGCATCACTCAGTGCGTGGGCCTAATTAATTAATTTGGTAAGGTCTGAAACTTCTTTAGAAAGAACTTGCATAATTTATACGATAACTAGGATAAATGAATAACTGGCTTCAAATGATTTGTAACACAAATAAACACAGCATATCTCAAAATTAAAATTGTTATTTAAACAATTTACTTTACAACAAATTATTATGAACCTGAAGCATATAGAAAATATTTGAATGAGTAAGGAGCATGTAACCACTCAAGTCTTATGGTACGGGTATTTAACTGCTCTCCTGACAATTCGGGCGATGAACTGGATCCATTAGTGCCGGCTATCTGGAGTGATGAACGCCGACCCTCGCCTACAAGCAGCATGCTCGCACGCATGGTGTCTTGGCGTGTGGCAGATCATCGGTCTACCAAGTCTTTAGCACCCAGGATCACTCAACATATTCTGAACTCAGAACCGAAGGGAGGTTGACCGGCCCGTCCCTTCATTTCTGAGCTCCAATCTCGTCACAGGGAACGTTGACTCTTCCATGATTCGCTCTCAAGCAACAAACATTTGTAAATACTAATGTAAGCCAGAGACCGATTCTTGCGTATCGTCACGGGTCTAGAATAGTTCCAGTTTTTAAGATCAAAGATTATGACAGGTTGACGTGATCTCTCCAAATTCGAACTTTACCTGTAATTCACATTAGAGTAAAGAAAATATCTTGAGCTTGAAGAACTCAGAGCTGTTAATAGACGTATTAAACACGGACAGAGACGATCACGCTATTGTATAATTGTTTCAAAGGTCGAAAGACGTCATTGTCACCCTGTCCAAAAAATGTCGTCAAATCAAACATCAAAACAATGTTCATTTGCTTTTTGATACCAAGGGCGTAGTTCAGTCAGAGTTTGTTCCCCCCATCAGACCGTCAATCAAAACTTTTATTTGGAAGTTTAAGAAGATTGCACAACAGTGTTCGTCAAAAAACGACCCGATTTGTGACAGACAAGAGACTTTGTTCTTCCACCACGACAATGCACCTGCACACACAGCTGTCTCTGTTAGGCAGTTTTGGGCTAAAATGGCATAGTTCCGCTGCACCACGCACCGTACTTGACTGACCTGGCTTCGTGCGACTTTTTCTTCCACGCATGAAAAGGGGCATGAAAAGACACCGATTTGACAATATTAAAGAGGTCAAGAAGCCTTTTCTAAAGATGACTTCATAAAATGTTTCGAACAATGGAAGCATCGGTGGGATAAATGTGTTAGTTGTAATGGAGAGTATTTTGAAGGGATAGGGTTGTTTTGTAAAAAAAATTGAAAATATATAACTTTTAAAATATAATTCCGTTTGTTTTTGGGTTCCCCCTCGTAAGGTCAAACCCAAAGTTCAGAGGTGAGAATAGAATGGTCATTATTTGGGGATTTAAATTTATGAGGGGTCAGCTGGGAAGGAAATAAGATTAATAACACAAAGGAACAGCGATTTCCAAATATACTAACGGAAGGAGACTTTACACAAGTGGTAGAACAAAATACAAGGGGATCAAACATGTTATATATCTTCCCTATAAAGTTCGGTAACAACCTTGTTGGGTATCAAGCAACTGAAGGAATAAGTGATAATGAAGCAGTTCTGATGGATATTATAGGATTCAGCAAAGTATTTGGCCAAAATTGAAGCTCGTGCCTCGGAAGTCAGTTTCATTCAACTCGTTTTAGACAATTTTCCGAAATAATCTCTTTATAACCGTTTCTATAGTTTTTTAAAACTAAAAATTCTAAATCCTTGAACATTTCCACTCACTGCTTGTCCTACACACCTCATTATGTGTAGTATTATTCGAAGAACTTGGCCAAATCAATATATAAATAAATATCGTTATAGTTTTATGCTAATCAATTGGAATCACTGGACCTCATGTTGGCTGCGCTTTATTACAACCTTATTAATTACAACTCTAACGATATGTTTCACGATCGGAATTTAGGAAGAGTATAGCTGGAACCGAATTTCCTCTGACTGAGGAGTGATCGGCCATATACGGCCGAATATGACAGCCAATACCGGGACAGGAAAATGCATTTCCTGTCTCGGGATTGGTCAGTAGCCTTTTACTGAAATATAGGGGAAGATTGGTGAGCTATCCTGTCAAAAAGAATCGTCAGTGCGCGGAGTCTTCCTGTTTTGTTCCAGGCATTGACATAAGGAAATGAATTACAGATGACGTTGAACTGAATATCCGCCAATGGGAAAGTACGTTGCGCGAAGCTAACATAGGCACTTAAGTTTCCTCGTAAGACATACTGTACGATGTTACCAGATTGTGCGATTTTAGGTACTTTGTCTCTGACACCCATTGCCAGTTTTTTGCCAAAGAGTGTACAATTATAAAATGCACAGATTTCGAAATTGAAGAGAGATTTCGAAGAAAGTTTCAGCAAATGGAAGAAAGGCACAAAGAGTCGAAGTGAGAAGAGTCAAGGAGATAATAGAAAAAGGAGAAGAAACATTTATTTCGAAACAGAAAATAAAGAGAAATACAGAACCCATGTACTATAATAAATAGACAACTAGGCAGTAGCGAATACTTGAAACTGCTAAATAAGAAATTAATAACAACAAAGAAAATGAAATAAGATGGGTTTATGAAGAATATGATTGGTGCAGAAGGACCACTGAGGGATGCATCTAGAAATTTATTAACTATGTCTAAAAACTGAGGGAAGGGAGGATGTTGAGACAATTATAGATATAAATGGATAAGAAGTTACTGAGCATTTGGAAAAGGCGGAGTCTTTGAGTAACTGGTTTAGTGAGACCATTAGGAATGGTGTTTCAGGAATGGGAAGATGAAAATCGGAGAACGAGCTTAACCATACAATTATAAATCAGCAGACTAAGAAATTTGAACTACATCTTGAGGATATCATGAAGGATCTAAGAAAGCTTAAAAATCATAAAGGGCTGGTGTAGACAATATTACTACGGATGTATTACAGTTAGCGTAATATGACATTTTATCTTATCTTGAAATGTTATTTAAATTCAGTCGTGTTACTTGCTGTTTACAAGAAGTCTAGAAAGGTGCGAAAGTACCACCAATCCATAAAGGAGGGGCGACAAATTGTGTAGAAAATATCAGCCCAATCAGTTTGATATCAGTAGTAGGTAAAGTAATGGATATTAATATGCAACAAAAACAGTTGTATCTGTGAGGAACGTAAGTGGTTTTCATGGTGAAAATATGGCTTTAGGCATGGATATTTGTGTGAATCTCAGTGTGCAAACTAAACTGAAAGCGTAGCACTAGACATTTATAAGGCGTTTGATAGAATGAATCATAAAAAGGTTGAAATGAGATAAAAATTATAGGAGTGAATTCTTAAAATGCAGAAAGCAAAACGATAAGGTAGGAAACGCAGTACCAAAGAAAGTTGAAGTTCACTCCAACGTTATTCGGTAGTGCCACAGGGCAGTGTATTGGAATTATTTCTATTCATCATTCTAATGAATGATTCTGTTGGTGGATTACTATCAGAAGTCAGGTTGTTTGCAAATAATATAATGCTATATAACAGGATCTAAACGGTATAAGACTGTCAACAGCTACTGGACTGGATA